>OMLF01048746.1:0-24266 GCA_900302615.1 Holocentrus rufus | reverse complement strand
TTCCCCGAGACAGATTGCTGGAGATGAGCGGTTCTTCTGCAGTAAAAGCCTATTACAAGTCTTCTCTTACAAAGTGTCACTGGTTCTTGCTCCGTCTTGTCACCCTGTCAGTGAAGCCACCTCAAAAAAAACTGTCCCACTCTGCAGCGAGGCACCGAGCACCAAGACACTTCACACACACGTGAATCCCTGAGACGCCCACACAGGCCCTCTCGCTTTCACCTCTGCTGCCGAATTTTGGGAAATGAGCAGCTGCAAAAATACATTCATTTTCGCAATTGCTCATGCAGACAAAATCAAATCACTTTTTGAGAAATGATTAGCCTCACGTTGGAAACGGCAAAACAATCATCATTCTATGTCAAATTTAAATGCAATTTTCTCATTATATTTTTCTTAGCAAAGTCAGGGGGGGAAACATGCAGTCATGGGCTTTATCACATATTGTAATAAGAAAAACAATATTCTTGCTGTTCAATCAGTTCTGTGATAATGACATTCACTTTAAACACTAATTTAATATGGTGCATATAAAAGGTGAGGAACTATGCATTCAAAGCCTCCCCACATTAATCTGTTTGTTCAATCAATTATGCAGGTGTTCCCCTGCACAAATGGAAAAGCAATATCATCATGGTGTATACAGATGTTTGTTTATTATTTATTTATCATCAGAACTCTATCTTTACTCTCGTGTCTTACTCTTGCTTTCTCTTTTCCTTCTCGCTGTGCATCTTTCCCCCGCTTAAATGTAACTGAATTCTCAGCAGCACATATTTATATGGATGACATCTTCCTCCGTTTTAAATGAAATCTCAACTGACTCATTTCTGGAGGGATAAAGGGGGGGAAAAAAAGAACACAAACAACTATTTACCATGTTGTTTTTGCATTTTAGCAAATCAAGCAGGGCTCCCTGTAATGTATTCAGTTGTGGCTTCAGGCAACACAGCAACATACAAATATGACTGCTTGTCTCTAGCTCTATTATCACTGATAGGCTGTGTGTGTGTGTGTGTGTGTGTGTGTGTGTGTGTATGTGTGTGTGCATGAGAGAGAGGCGGAGAGAGAGCAGTATAACGAAAGTTCACGTCTTCACTCTGCTGTTTAAAGCTTTATTGGTGATGATTGCGGCGGTGCCATGCAGAGCGCAAACCAATAACAAAACAATTCCAATTCAACCCAAAGTTTCCATTTTCACTTTTCCACTTTTGAAATGCCGTCTCCCAGGGAGGCGGAACAATATCCACCGCCCAGCTCCAATAATTACGGCCCCAGCCTGCAAAGACGTTTCCGAGGACATCACCACCACTGAGCCCGAATCAAAATAACAGAAAATGCTGTCACCCGGCCTAAATGAGCATCACAGAACCCGTCATTACAACAAAGCTCAAATCAGCATTACAGAGGAAACTCAGCGTTGCATCTGAATTTCATTTCCCTTTCTCTATAGGATGCAGAGTCCCGCTGCCATGAATATTGATAAATCCACCCTGTCTCCCTTTATTCTCACGATGCATATCAATAAATACATAAGTGCTCATTATAATCCAGGGTTATATCAGTATAAGCACAGTTTTGCTCAAGCTGGAGTGTTTACCTCTGACGGTGACTTGATTAAACTCTCCTCCTTAGTCTGCCCTCTTATTACTACCGTTATTATAACTATTAGCAATAAAAAAGTGCAACCTACTGTAGTGAAATACCATTAAATGAGCACACATAATTGCCTCCTGCTCTTTTAAGGGAGAATATCTCATGGAAGTGATGATGATTACATTCAAGATTTTTGCTCTTTACGCTCAATTTTTTCCTGCTATCTGCCATCAAATTCCACCTGTAGACAAATGAGGCGCCGCCATATTCACATCAGGTCGCAGATAAATCTACCTGACGACGGTGCGATGCCCAGACAAAACAAACACTCTCCTTCTGTGTCCCATTTCCTCTCCTTTGCTCGGAGATGCATTAGCACAAAAATCCATTGTCACCGAATCCCCTTAAATTATCACAAATTACCGCCTGTCTTTTTTTGTTAAATGGCAGCAGAGTTTAGCAGCAGGATAATTATATGGACAATAGCGCATGGCTGTTCGGGTTGTAATTCTTTTGAGACTTTGCACGCTAGTTTGCCTTTTTCCCCGTGACCCAGACTGACAAGTTGGACCCTGTTGGTCATTATTGTTCGTTCTTTATAATACAACACGAGCGCTAGAAACTGCACTGAAAGGTGCTGCGAGTAAAAGCAGCCACCAAATGGCATGTTAACGTGCAGTGAATGAATGAATAAAAATGAAACAGCTCTTATGAAAACCTAAAATCAAAGGGTAAGAGTGTTTGGGTGTGAGTGTTGTGTGTCTGATTGTGTGTCTGCGTGTTCAGAGAGGAGGGCCAGAATGAGCCCTGCAGAGAAAAATATTCACACAATTTAGCATGTGCGAGGATGGGGAAAACCAAGCAATACTGCAGTATATGTGCTATGAGTAAAAAACTATAATACAGCGATACAAGACGTGTAATGAGTGATGTCTGATGGCGAGGCGGGGAGAGGACGCAATCTGAATCTTTACAGAGTAAACACAAAGAGACAGGGCAATAACAATTTTGTTTTTCTTGCTTCTGTGAAATGCTATATTTCTGACGTATAAATATTCTGACTATCATCTCCAACCGCAAATTTTAGCTCGCTAGAAATTGCAGTGCAAATAAATAAATAAAAATAACTTTCACATTATAACAGGGAGCAAGCGATTGTGGTGAGAAAATGTTTTATTTTCTTTATTTTTTATTGATAAAAGGGTAAATCAGAGTAAAATACACTGTTTTGGTTAAAGTTCACATGCTGAAAAGTTACATTTCACATAAGCAAACCTTGATACATGATACAAAATATAAAATGTAAACTCTACCTCTGAATCACCAAAACCTCAGACAGCACATAAACTCCAGAGTCATTTTTTTCTCATTTTTACACATTCAGCTTCTGTTCTTTGGCTTTGTTGAGCAGAATGGCACAGTAGATTAATTTTTAGACAGTTTTTGAGGAGCTTCGCCACAAAATTATTCATGAATTCAAATCCCATTTTGCTGTGGTATATTTTCTCCAGCATGTTGTAATATGTACTTTTTTTTCATTATGCATATACCTGCTTGACATTTCCGTGTAGCCCTTTTGCTGTGGCATGATTATAATCAAGCATGACAAAAGGACATGAGGGTCAAATTGACAGGCTATCGCTTAGAATGAAATAGGAAATGTCAAGTGCATCTTCTTTTGTAGACAAGAGAGGAAATTCAGTGTTTACTATTACACCTATTATAAAGAGCTGTCAGGGCAATTCACTTTGATTTGATGTATACTGGACTATCTCTGCCAATAATGATGATACAGTTACTGTCCATACTGTTTTTTGTCATTTGTGTCTCATGTTGTCTGTCTGCTTCAAAGTGACCCCAGAAGTCCTTAGAGCAGCATGTGTGTGTGTGTGTGTGTGTGTGTTTCTAACTTTGCCTACTTTCAGGGACAAAAACCAGACTTAAGACCAGTTAATTGGGGACGCTTGTCCAATTGGGGACAAAAATCGGTGTCCCCAGTTAGAAAAAGGCTGATTTTGAGGTCAAAGGTTAAGGTTAGGGTTAGGTTAAGGTTAGGGTTAGGTGAGTAGCGGTTATGGTTAAGGTTAGGGTAAGTCTCCAGGAAATGAATGTAAGTCTATGTAATGTCCCCTAAAGTGACATAAGTAAGAATGTGTGTGTGTGTGAGTGAGTGAGAGAATCTTGGAGGGATGCGAGAATACATATTCCATTTACCTCATTTAATATGAAGGATTTGTTAGGACCCCCAGGTTGGGGGACCCTGGCCGGTTCCTTTCGGGGACATGTTGGTCCTGAAGGCCAGACTCTCTGTGCCCTCCGTCCTCCTCATCCATGTTTGCTCCCAGCCCAAGGCCGTGCCAGACCAGGTCAGTGCCAACAAACACCTTTGTTTACATCTGCCTTAAAATTTGTGTTAATTGTGAATTACAAAGTCCACAGTGTGCCTCGTATTGTCCATGTCATATGTTGCATGCAATATAATTCCTTAACTAGCTTTGATCTTTGATCAGGTTAATGGATTACGCTTCATCAGGATCACTAAAGGCCAAGTCCTGATTGTCTGGTCGGATCACTGCGTCAATTCCAAGTACGTAGCTTGTTTTTATTAGTGTTTTTAGCACTAGAGTGTTATAATATTTGTTAGATGTAAATTTAAGGGCCAAGAACAAATTTGAATGGATTACTTTGTATTTGTAGATGTATCAAGACATTTGAAGTCGAGCTCTCCAAGGATCAGAAGGAGTTCCACAGAATTAACACCCAGGACACTATTTTTACTTCCTACGTCTTTTCACCTGGTAAGGATTCACAGTTCTTTCAAGGACTGAATAATCATGGCAAAGAACAGCAACAAAAATCACAGTAGGAGTCGATTATAAAGTGAATGTTCTTCAACTTTTAAATTGTGGACAAGTTTGGACATGTTGATTGATTTGTCATTTGTTAATGCAGACCATGTCACAGTACTGTGAGTTTGCACGAGCGCAGTCCTAGCAAGATATGAAATGTTTATAGGCCTTTGTCACAGCAGCCATTTTGACATGAAAAAGCAGGTGAACACAGGTGTTAATAATCACATCAATTAAGGTTCTGTTCCATTCAGGTACAGAACCTTAATTGATGATTAGTAGCCTGATTAGTAACACTTATGTTTACCTACTATTTCATGTCAAAATGGTTGCTGTGATAAAGGTCTATTAATATTAATCATGCGTTTTCTGTTTTATTTTACAGTCAACCAGGAAGTTAGCGGCATGTACAGAGTTCGAGCTGTGGACTACTGGGGAAGGCCTGGCTCCTATTCGCTGGCTGAGAGGTATTCAGAGGACCACCTGTGAAATAAGACCCGGATTGCAGTGTTTTAACATACAAGTGTTACATATGTTTTGCTTTTGTATTCTTTTGTACAGTGTAAATACTTCTTTTGTAGAGATCACCACCGTTTTATCTGTATGATCACTTTATATACCGACATTCAGTATTTATGCTCTACTGCCATTTGGCAGTAAATGGATATGAGCTTTTTTAATTTTCAGAGACTTGATTATTTTATTTTGCTCATCTACATTCATTTCTGATGCTCTCTGTATGATCAGTGGGAGTTAACTGGACAGAAGACAGCCTCATTACACTTACTGCTACATGACACTGTAGACCAAACCATGTGGAAACAAATCAGATTTTTTTATCCAAACAGTTCATGCAGCAGTAACTCTAATGAGTTTAATGGTGCAGAATTCACTGTCAGTGCTTGCCGTGTATGTTTACTGTTACATAATCGGAACTGGCCCCCAAAAATCTTATTGGTGCATCTCTAATGTTTTGTAATCAGTTTGTGGAATAGTTGGTTGTATTTTACTATTCTGGGTTACTTAGCCTATGTTCTCTGTTTGGAAATATGGCTGCATTTTTTGCCTATGCACAATAGAATGTTTTACCATTTACCAGCCTAAGTGTATTGATTGCACCCTGCTACAGAACAGTCTTCACAAAAGCAAGGACAACTACAAACTTCTTTACAAAATTTATTGTCACCAGTAAAGACCGATTAAACAATGCAGATGTTACCCATCAATGTGACAACAATATTGGATCGACTATATCACCACATTCAGTTACCACTTGTGGCTTTCACTGTACTTGGTTTACAGCTGAATTTTCATACCATACAATGTAGTCTTGAATTAGATTTACATGAGGTTTGTTTTGACTTGGACATTAAGACATAGCGAATTTAAATTTTTAGTAGTGCGCCTAATAATTGATTATTTGCATCTTTGAGATGACAACCATCTTCATCTTGGGCGGGATGACCAGTCCACCATGATGCCCAGTTGGAAAACAAACTCCAACCTAGTAGGAGTTTAGCAAGCTCCTGTTGAGAGGAGAGAAAAGAGGAAATGAGGGTCAGGTCACTTTCAGTGAAAGCAAACTTTAAATATTTATACTGAAATATTTGAGCTAAAATATTGCTGTTACATAGACTCAGAGTCAAATCCAAACTGAGCAGGGAGGGATAATTTAGTGGCATTGGCCTTGATCAAAAAAATAAAATCTGTCTTACACAGAACACAATTCCACATTGGAATTGAAGAATATATTGGCTTTTACAAATTCTAAAAATTGTGGCCCAAATTTTTCTACAATTACGCCACTATGGTTTCGACTCCGGCACTCCGTAATATACTTATAATGCTGGAAATCTGTGCACTGAAGATCATTCTTCTGTCGTGCTAATTGTAAGTCTGTCTGGATAAGAGCTTCATCTAAATCCCTACAATGTGACTGTAAGTGAAGGTTTGCGGTCAGCATTTGTCTGTGTCCATCAGAACGTTAAAGTCGGGGTACGCACCGGACTGCAGGACGGGCTGGAACTGTCCGGCCATGCAGATCTCCTCCTGCTTCTGGCGCACGATCCTCTGGATGGCAGGGGGGAGGCCACGGGGGTTGCGGGAGAAGATCAGGGCATAGCCGTCCTCGCAGCTTCCATCATCCTTCAGGGAGCGGCAGGCGTAGGTGATGGCGTAGTTGTCATAGTCGGTGTCGATGACCCAGTAGTTGTCACCTGGAAGGAGGAGACGGGAGGAAGAAGTGAGTCGTCTGTATATGTGTGTTTGTGTTTGTGTTTGCACATGTGTGAGTAGAGGCTTACCGCCGCTGGACAGGTAGCTGGCCAGTCCCTGGTAGTTCATGAACATCTTGCCGGGGTTGGTGGGGTCAGGCACAGAGTACTGGGCAGCCATGTCAGCGCATACAACCCAGAACCTGGACATCAAGTATTGAAAAAAGGTTCATTTATAAATGTGCAAGCAAGGACAGATTATTATTTTTCAGTCACATTGAACTGAATAAGAATCCGGCGGCAGTACGTGGGAACAACAAGCGCTTACCCAAAGAGAGTGACTCTGCCCCTGGAGGAGGCCACCATGGCTCCGTCGTCACCAACAGTGTACTCAGCAGAGATGTTGTCCTGCAGGAACAAACCCTCAGGGTCCTTCTTCTGCAGAGCGTACCACTTTCCTGCATACTGCAAACCAGAAACAACACAAGTTGACCGAGATGAGCACAGAGCTTCAGCTTCAGCCTAACCATTAACCTGGACTTCACACTTCATCCACCTCATTGTCTACTACCAAATGACTGTAAAGATGAATGCATTTATGGGTATGATAGATATACTTCTGTACTCACTCTTTGGGGGTCAAAGTCCTGTTTGACTGTGAAGCTGTCCACCACACAGGAGGCCAGGCTCTGCTCCACACAGGCCAGGAAAAGCACCACCATGGCAAACATTTGGAAGTCCATTCTGGGCAAAAACCCACATCAAACACATTTTAATCTACCTGACAGGACTATTATTTCTTTTCTCTTCCTTTTTTCAATTTACAAGCTCTGATCAGTGTTGATGGATCCACTATGAAAACAAACTATGAAAGTGGATCTGTTACAAGCAATCTCTTCATTTAGACGCTGCTCTTGTAAAATGCCATCAAATTGTTAAATGATGCAGTTAGAAGAAGCAGTTTGGATCGTCTATAGATTATCAAGCAAAAGTCGATCTTTCTAACTCCAGTTCTAGTATGTAAAAAGTTCTCCAGCAAAGATCCTACATACCTGAAGTGTAGAATGAGGCTGCAAGTTGCAAAAAAATCAATCCAGAGCTGTTGAGATGTGTCGACTGTGGTGAAATGACGGTGTGTGAGCCTTATATACCTGAGGCACAGACAAGCTCACTGATTATTTTCACTTCTTGCACCTAAATGCAGGGTTTAAATCTACCACTAATCCAGTTAACAAAATCCCCACCTTAAGCTGTTGTGCCTTTGAATACAAGAGTGTTTAGGGTTTATGCAATTATTAGCAGGGCTACATAATGGAATAATGGGATGCATAATGGCAGATGTCCAGGTAAAGGGCTGACCTGAGCCTTGAGCCGGCCATACGTGGTGCTCACATGATACAACAGGAGTATTTTAAGCACGTGGATCACATGGAAACTTTCTCAATTTAGACTTACGGTAACCATGCCAGATTTGTTGACTCATTGTTTCTGTTGCAGCAAAACAGCGTATCTGCTCAGAAAGTAAAGTGAGCAATACAATTTCATACTAGCATCTAACTCTATTAATAGTGGAGAAACAAGCTTAAGAGCAGCTGAGGCATATAGAGGAATTATCTGGATCATAACGGTTGAAGATCCCATATAATTTCTGATGTAACTGTCAGGTGCTACAAACAGATAAAAATATATCTTAGAAATCCAATGCAAGATTAATGTTTACTACTTAGCATCCAAACACAGTGTACTGATGGGAAATCTCATTGAGTCGTGAACGTCTGATGCGTTGTTATGCCAGCAGAGGCTCAGCTGTTCGTCACTGCTGCCAGTTAGTCAGTTGGTTAAGTAACCCACTGTTATGTTGTCTCTAAACGCTGCCAGAGCTTGGCCCTGTAATCCCATACAAAATGTTCTTGTACATGAGACAGTAAAGGAACATTTACACTAATTATGTGCCACCAAAGACATCTTGTTTTCAGGACCAGGGAGGCGTTTTAAAATCCATTAGGTTACAAATTAGTTGCACTTGATTGCAATTAGGGATGTAATTCGCTCAGTTACTTAAAACCTGCAATCAGTGTCAGCTTTACCATCATTAAGTGATTAAACAATTGCTTGTGAATGTTAAAGCACTAATCGTTTTACATACTGGTATACAGATAATGTTATTATATTCAGTTCCTCTCAACTGCCTCTGGATTATTTTCCTCTGTAACTGATAGATTATGAAGTAAATGTCATGTAAAATTGGGAATAATTATTTCTACGTGGTTTACACATAATTAGCCTCTGCAAACATAATTTTTTCATTACTTGTATATTTAGGCCCATCTAATTCTCATATTCAAAAAGCCTTTCTCTAGCAACCTATCAAGTTTTATATATTCTTCTGTAATTTATTTAAGTGACCAATTTTTTTTTTTAATCGCTATAATCCCGTTACATGCAAAACACTGCTCTCACCCCCAAACAGGTCACCTTACAACGTGCTCAGGAGATATTCTTGCAGTAGGTGTGAGCTAAGTACAGTCAAGTAGCAAGCTAATATAACCAACTGTATTTTTAGGTTGTGCTTGCATTGTTGTTGGTCTTAATATAAACTGAGGATATCAGCTTTGGCTGATATCCTTTAGATCCTTGGCTGTTCCATCTCAGTAGTACTGCATCATCTGTTCTAACATGGAAACAAACAACAAAAAAAGGATTTAACTGATCTTATTGTGGATGCAACCTTTCTTTACTCAGGTTGAACATGACTGGTTAAAGTTAAGTCATCATCACAGCTTCCACCAGTCCAGCCAAGTCAGATCAGTAATTTCTGCATACAGTAAGACTACATAACAAGGCCTTTTTTTCTCAGAGGAAACAGGCAAGGATATATACACAACCTTACATGTCTTAATTAAAATATCTTTCTAATTTTAATCAGGTTTAATCAAGTCATTTAGTTGGGGTTCAATATAATGAATACTCTAACTCCAACTTCTAATTTTAGGGAACCTTCCCCAAAGCCAAAATCAAATCCTGATCATCCTTTTGAAGTTTCATTAGAATCAAACCAGCGGTTTCTTAGATAAGATGATGTCATCTAGATGATAGATGACATGACATCTATCATGTTTGACAAATACAACCTGACCTATGTTGCACTACAGTGGGTAATTTCCAGTCATATGAACACTGGTGACTAACATGATTTTTAGTTTACCATTTTTCTTTTACAAACTGTTGCCAAAGTGGAAAAATCGTAGATACGACAAACAGCTGATCCTTGGCCACAGCAATGATGGCCCAACAAGGGCTGATGACTGACAGCTTGGTGTGTCAGAGTGTAGTGTTAACATTTCATGTTGAAACTGTGAGGAGTTGCCAGTCCAGCTACCTAGTCTGGTAGTTGTTCCCCTGTAGTTTTCAAAGAGGAATATTAGCAAGTGACTTAAAGGGAAAATTACGGCCAATTGAAAATATAATTGTCTTTTCAATGTGACATTTATCTGATGAAGAACATGAACTGAACTGTAAAAGGACAAAGAAACCCTTTAATATTACATTTCTCTCACCCGTACAGTAACCAAGAGTGATAATGCATTTTTTAACTGAATACAAGAGCCATTTATCATTTGCAGGTAAACAAAAGACAAACTTCAGTGACCATGTAGTTCTGTATTTGACAATGCTTAAAAGTACAAACATAATAACTTAGAGTGCAGCGGCATTTTCGATATTAACAATGCTATTTCACATTTTCTAATGATGTGTAACTAACTGTCAAGCACTGTATCTGGTGGTCCAGACAAAATGTGGGTATTTGAGGTAAGAGTGAACACATCCACAGAACAGGAGTGGTGGGAAGATTTTGACCCAGTCTGGATCTTGTTGCTCCAAAGTAAGTACAGAAGGTTTGAAAACTGCACAAGGGTGTGCAAATCCTCAAGGAGTCGACCACCTCATCTCCAGAGCTTTATTTCAGGATGGTGTCTTCACTCGCTGTAAAGACAAAGGAAAATAACATCAGTAATACTGACTTTTCATCGCCAAGTACAATATACTTTCTACTATGAATTGCTTTTCTCCAATGTTATGTAGAGTTTAATCTCCCCATGTTAATTAGTGATAGCTGTGAAATATATAGATCCATGCACTTATTGATTTCTGTAAATATGGCTGATGAGGCTACCTTCTGCTAGCTGCTTGGCGATGCGCTCCTTCTCCTCCCGGACCTTTTTCTCCTCCTCCTCAATCCTCCTCTCCTCAGCAGCAATAGGCTTCAGATGATCTGAGGGGGACGCAAATGAAGGGTTTCATTTCGAACAATCATTACAGGGGAAGAGGTTACACCCTCTAAAATGCATGCCTTTTAAAAGCTGCACAAAGCAAGACTGTTAGGTAAAAATCCAACGGTCCTTTCAGCCTAAATCACAAAGTGGGGCCGAAGCAGAGAGGGTCATCCCATCCTGCCAGAATGAGATGCTGTAGATTTGCCCAATTTTGTCAGATTTCATTTTGTTGTCGGGTATGAGCGCTGATGTGAGGTAACAAATCAAAACTGTAGAACAATACTAAACTTTTTCTTAAAAAAGCAGTGTGGAAATGCGCATTCCAGATAAAGTAATGGCTGAAGCTCTTCACCCTCCCACTAAACACGCAAAGTATAACAGGGCCCTTAGAAGACAGCATTTAGGTTTCTGTATAATATTATTTCACATGATCAACTATTAACTATTCATTTACTTCTACCAGTGTGTGAAATCGCCTCATTCATTTTGTAAGCCAAATTGTCAATACAGCTAATGCAGAATATTAAATAAATAACATTAGTTGTGCCTATTCTACTTCTGTCCTGTCTATTTATGGAATTTTTGCTATTATTAATTGAGCTGGCCTAAGCGCACAGCTTGAGTAAAAGGACAGTGTGTACAGTTACAAAACTCACAAGTAACTCACCATATCTCCTTTTGCCATAGATGATGCCAGCAATCAAAGCTGAATACCTTGCTGTCTGTAATGGAGAAAACGAATCCAGTTAATGCCAGTCAAGTAATCCTTAAATAGAGTCCATGCAATAAACTGCTAATCTAATGCGGATTTGTTATCGGGAAATGTACACATCTTTACATATTATTGAGAGATTTTCTTGACTATTACGAGCTCTTCTTCATTTCGGCGTACAAATAATCCATCAAGCATCACTTATTTTGGTAAAATATCAACTTGTTCACGGTGTTCCCAAAGTCCTCTTCCTCCAAAAACACGGCGTGGTGGGCGGCAGCGAGCAATATAAACATGTTCTAGTAATTTTAATTTTATCGAATAAAATGCTTATTGTTGTATTATGTATTTGCCGAATTGAACAGCGAGTCCTTATGATCCTCAAAGTCTCTAAAACAATGTTTTGGGAGGGCTTTACGTTTGCCGATTCAGTTTGATGTTTTTTAAATGGAGTTTGACATGACGCTTTGCATGCATCGTTGTTAGCTACGACTTTGACGGCATTGATCAGTCAGTGCATCTTTCATTAAACAAGCCTCCGTACGTTTAACCTGCCCATTATCGTACTGCAAACTACTAACATTTAGGAAGCGATATCATTCATTCATAAGGTCAAATGCAAACGTGTTTGACTGCTGTACACATCGGACTGCTTACATTAACACTTAGCTTGTTAGCTAGTTCACGTTAGCAGGTTAGCATTTGCCAGGTAGCCGGCAAAAAAATAAAAACACAAGTACACTTAAATTGCAGCACACGAGAAACTTTCTGAACCTTGTGGGAAGTATGTTCAGTAACACAAACCTTAATCAGAGGCGACACGGCTACTGGAGGAGCCATTATTTCACAGCTAGCGGCTAGCAGAGGTCACTTTACCACCGCGGAGGAGTGTGGGACATCTGTGACGTCTTCTTTATTTTGTGGAACACTGCCCTCCACAGGCTGCCACAACCCATTGCATCTTCTGTTTTGCCTCCTCACAGCAGACTATATGTGTAGTCAAATGTACCACGCAGACCACTGGCAGCTCTACTTTTCACGTAATTTGTAAAGAACATTGTAGATTTAGGGCCCACCATCGTCATCTTTTTCCTCCTCCACCATGTCTGCAGATATATATTCTGTTTCGTATCTGCAACCCTTTCCTAGATCTGTCTGTTAATGTAGCTAATGCTGAAGAAAATAAGATAAAAAATGCTGCTAAAATGCAAAATATCATATCATTACTCAACTATATGCTGGCTTTGCGGGGCTTAGTTGCCATAAAACAGGGAGGAACATAAGTCTGCTTAAAAACTTCAACTTCATGGCATCTTGATGGCTTCAAATAAGCTTAAGAGTGTGACCAGGATGGATCAAGTCATTGCTATTGCGTATCCAAATGTGTAGAGGGTTTTTCCCACAGGACCTGAGTGCAGCATCAGTAGTTTGTAGCAATTACAATAGAAAATGCTTGATTATCTCTCTACAGGATGATGCTGATCTCTATAACAGCATATTTCTTGCATGTGAGATAACTAAGTCCAAGTGTGAAGAGTTGAAATAAAGCACTTTGTTCCACCCTGAGTCGTCGGCTTTCTTGACCACAGACCCCCCAGTAGAGGTCAGTAGAGATCTATGCAGATGAAAAGGCCTCTTCTGGCTTACCAGTACCCTGGACATAGAATTGCATTCATTCAATGATGAGAATCTTTTCATAAGCAGGATGGTATTTATTGAAAACAATAAGGTATCAATACTTTACTGAGCTGTTAACTCATTCATTTAGTCTGTTAAATTATTCATACAAATGCTTTAAAAGCAGCACTGGTGTTGGGAGTGTTAATACCCCTTGCAAGCCACTAGAGGTTCCCATTGTGTATACTCTAGAAGTTTAGAAATCACAGCTGCAACTAATGTTCTGTGCCGTGATCCACAGGCATTAGGGCCTAAAATATCTCTGAGCAGTGTGACTTCCAAAATCTAGCATGCCTAACTCAGTTCCCCCCAACAATAATCCAAATAGGCATAGAGCATAGCACATATGTGTGTAAGCTTATATATTAGCTTAGGAAAAACAAAAACAAACAAACAAACAAAAAAAAAAACAAATAGCAGAGTATATACATTGGACCTTTCATCCAACCAGAAGGGCACTGGCAATATTAAATAATTTTGAGAGTAAATTCAAGATTATGGGCTCATTAGTCCATCAACTTGAATGTAATATGGTTAAGTCATAAGGTAATATAAAACTTTATTCCATGTTTATTCAAATAAAAAACCAACATACATTTCAAATAGAAAACAAGGGGATGTAGCACAGACAATAAAATATTAAGAAATTTAAAAAAAAGAATGAGACAGAGCACTAACTTGTTGCTTGATTGCTCTATATGTCAAGAGCAGGGCTAAACATGATCCATGGATATTTCTTTCATTTTTTACTTGGATTTCTCATTGAGAATCAGAACAAAATCTAGAGCAATTCCTTTCAATGCTTCTGATCAAAAATACAGCTTTGTGTAGGTCTATACAAACGCAAACACTTCAGGGGTCCAAAAATCAAGCAGTTGTATTACTGTGCAATGCTGCCAGCCAACAGTCAAGCATAAATCAGGGTGTGGGAGACTGGCTGTTTCCAAAACACAGGTTGATTTTTTTCGCTGTCCTCTTGGCAAATCTCACCTTCCCTCGTTTCTTCATGTTGGCAGTGTATTCATTGGACTTGAGTTTGGAGTAATAGTCTGAGAATTTGTTGAAGAGGATGGATATGGGCAGGCCGTTGAGGATGATTCCAAAAGAGATACAGACGAAAGCAAAGATACGACCCAGCATGGTCTCTGGGTAGACGTCCCCATAGCCCACTGTGGAGATGCTGACCTACAGGGGGGCAAGGACAACATGGATCAGAGACACCTTGAGTCAAAGTCTTAGGAGGACACCTCAGACTGATTGGCCTTAGTTTAAAAATTGCTGATCTGATCGTCACTGGATATGTTTACATGCACTTGGAATTCTACTCATAATGCACATAAAGGGCATAACTCAGAATAACCTGGGTACTCATATTATGAGAAACCCGATTAAGATGCCTCTTTGGTGATGCGTTTGCACCATATTAGATTTCCCAACTGGGAAAAACTACCACTTGATGTCATGAGTTGCAGAAGTGTGTCAGTACAGACATTCAACATAGCAGTGAGTCCCCTATCAGAATTTAAAACAAATGAAAATCAGAATTATGTGTTATAGTCACATTAATACATCCAACTCTATTTATGAAGAGGCTTCTGCAGTTGGTTTACTGTGGCACGGAAAGATCTTACTCCTTTCATGTTTTTGTTTTTTTTCTGCGGAGCTCAGACTCGCACAGAAATATGGGTCCATTCTGAAATCAACATAAAAACAGGAACTGAGTCAGAACTTCCTATGTGAATCCTAATTTCTTTCCTTTGTATTAGAATGAAGCCACTATGCTTGGTCAAAATAGGAGGAAGAATACTGTGTTTACTGGTTTACTCATGGTGACAGGGAACTCGATCACAGGGTATCAAAGATTCATATAAACAGCTTAACAGCTTAATAGTGTGTGGCCAAGGTTACTCAGTCATACCCAGTGGCCATAAATAAACCTATAAATACAACATAATACTATAAATACTAACATGTATTTCATGTATTTTTGCAGCCATTTGCTGGTGAAAAAGCCAGCTCCTAGCTTCCTCTTTGACAGATTTATAGCAGATTATTTCTAATACATGGGAAAGAAAAAATGGGCCCATTTTAATCACTGTGATCTTCAGGCTCCTGACAAATAATTTGATATTACAAAGAATTATACTTTTCTGAGATGACAACAAATTGTAAAATGTAATGTAACCCTCTACGAATTTGAAGACCAAGATCAAGGGTTGGAACCTTTTAAAATAGATTTTTAAAAAAATAAATAAATGTGCAGGAGCACTGGAGACAGTGTGCGGTTTTCACCTTTTTCATATTTTTGATGGGCTTTGTCATAATTAGAGTATGGACTGAAGCATGTTATTCTGGTTAAGTTCAACCAGGTTGAGAGCAAAATTCTCTATGCATGTAAACATAGTCAGTATCATTCACTTCCAGTGTGATGGATATGATGTGATTTGAAACACACACACACATGCATACACAACACATGTGACACAGCCTGAAGTGGAGCTTGTGTTTTTGTGCCAGGTATTCTTGTAGTGTAACCTAATAGCATTATAGAATTGAGACACCATCCAGGGGCCATGCAGGCAATCAAGTAATTAAAGCAGCAGGGCACTTAACAGAAATAGCTCACTTGGGTTTGTCACTAAGTGACTAACTGATTTAACATTCACTTACACTTGACAAGTAGTTAAGTATAGTTGATAGGTAAATGAGGGAAGTACTGAGCAAATGAAGAACTTGAACTTGAACTTGACCTGCACTTCCACCTATTTTCAAGACTGTTTTTTATATTTCATATGTGATTGGGTTTGCTTGTATATTACTGCTCTGTATCTTCTGCCTGGTCTTCCTCACAGTTCATTTTTACATGGGTATACCAACACAGTGTGCATCTTTCCAATTGAAACTTTGGCATGTGTCACATACTACTCAATATTCTGATAGCTAAAAACTGTTCATATTATAAATATCACACTATGCAGCTGTCAGACATGAGATATACTCTCTATAGGAGACAGAGCCTTTTTCCCAACAAGGTAAACTGTTAAAAAAACAACAACAATTAAATCATATTACACATATAGGTTACTTACAGCTGCCCACCACCACGCGTGAGGAATGCTGGTGAAGTTGGTTTGCGGCATGTCGTGCTCCACAGTGAAAACCATGGCAGAGAAGCTGAAGATGCCCATGGCAATGAAGAGGAAAAGGCAGCCCACCTGCTGGTAACACTGCCGCAGAGTGAAGCCGAATGCCCGCAGACCTGTAGAGTGTCGCGCCAGCTTCAAGATACGAAAGATTCGCATCAGTCTCATGATCCGAAGCACTTGCCCCACTTTTCCCACCTGCTCCACTGCCTGCATGTCAGCCTCATGCTTCATGTAGTTTTCCTCATTGTCAAAGATCTCCAGGATCAGCTGTAGATACTGAGGCAGGATAGCAATCAGGTCCACGGTGTTGAGCACGCTTCTGCTGAAGGCTTTGAGGTCAGGTGTAGATATGAGACGCAGCAGATACTCCATGGTGAAGAAGGCGATGCACATGGACTCCACATATTCGAGGTAGGTCCTCCCGCTGAGCTGACCCGTGGCGGTCCTATACTGCATCTCCTCCACTGTGTTGAGAGTCATGGCCACAAGAGAGATCAGGACAAACAGACTGGAGGCCACCGCCATCAGCTTGGCCAGGACAGAGGAAAAGGGCTTCTCCATCAGGTTCCAGATGATCCGGCGCTTCTGGCCCATGAACATGTCCTGGAAGAGCTCCTCGTTCTCCTCAATCTCCACCTCGGCCTCCAACTCCCTCTGGATCTTCAGCTGCTCGTTCAGTTCATCCTGCCTCTCCTCGAAGGAGATGCGGCAGCAGCGGTGGGTGTTCTTGATCCTCACACCCCAGTAGTTGATCTCCTCCAGGAAATTGCGGGGACACAACTCATCCTTGATCCACAGCACGCCGGTCCGGTAGAAGTTGAAGATGCTGTGGAAGACATCCGGGTCCCTGTCGAAGAAGTACTCGTTGTTGGTCACAGTGTAGTCATCACACAAGTCGAGCTTCATGTTGTGGTCTGTATAGGTAGCAAGACGCCCTATTCTGGTCTTGGGGTACTTGGCAGCCATCCGGTAGGCTATCTGGTAGGACTTACCCCCTACATTGATGTTGATCATGTAGTTTTTCTTGGGGAATGAAAAGTGTTTGGCAGGGCTGTATAGCACAGTGTCATCTTCTTCATCTTCATACTCGGCGTAGATGTCGTAGATGTCCCTGCTGAGCTCCTGCATGGAGTTCCATGTCTTGACGCAGCTTTCCTTGGCAAATGGAAGGACATCTTCTGAGGGTCTTCGATCGATGTCTGGTGTGGTGACTTTGTAATTGGGAAAAAGGCTCTGTCTCCTGTTCCACAGGTTGAGCGCCTTCTTGGTGCTCCCCATGTCAGCGCCCCTGGCTACACAGCAGACAGGACGTTCAGACCTGCCAGCATTACTGCGGTCTAATACCCCCTTTGCTTAAGCATGGAGGACACAAGCAGGATGCCTCATGGCCCCATTAATGTTGCTGACTGAGAGGATCCGCTTGCTTACAGGACATCTAAATACCATTATCCCCTGCTGAGCTCCCAGGCTGGCGTGACGTTGGCTGTATAGCATATCGCAGCAAGTGCCTCTCATGACTAGACCCTTTTCAGTTTGTAAAATAGTGTATGATTTGGACTCTTAGTGTTGAGAGAATGTGATTGGCATTTTGGGCAATTGAAAAACAATAAAAACACCAATCAAAATAGTTTTCCCCACATCCATCTATGAATATGTAGGCACAGTGCCCTTCGTCATTAATCTATTTGCAATCCCTACAGATTACTAAAAGGAAGTCATACTTGAAGGAAATAACTGGAAAATACCACTGCATATCTTATACTTAACATACAAATGTTCTATGAGCAAACCCATAACACCGTCTGATTCTTTTAAATTAATTAATTAATTGATATATATATATATATATTTTTGTATTTCAAAATATTGGATGGATTTGATTTCAGTGAAAATTAACTTGAAATTTTGAAAATTTATTTACCAAGAATTGTTGATATTATTGTTTACATTTTTTCCAGTTTATATTGCTGTAAGACCCCCACACTGAAGGAAAACAAAGAGGAGGATGCATAAAAGAGGATCAAGGCTTTAAGCATTAGCCTACTTCCTGATTGGGGGTGGGGGGCTGCAGAGTTCTGCATGCATGAAGTGAGTGAAGTGCCACAGACTTTAGTTATGAGCTTGTGGAATACACTAACACCTTGACTGGACTAACAAGTAGGAGTGATTAGAAAAAAAATGGTATTTCCATTCCAAACAAGTTATGTACTGATCGTAACTTGGGATTGAATCCTCTTATCAGTTATCAGATTATTGTCCTGCTGAGTAACAAGGCTGCCTGGTGGCATTCTGCAGTGCTACTAGTGATATTATTAATCATACACTAACCTTTTGTTACCCTCTCCTGTGCCAACCATAGCTGATTGGTTAAAGCAATTAAGGATTTACCTTTGTAAAGCAGTGACATTTAAATAGAGTTACCAGACCTAAGATAGTCTTGTTAGTGTGGTGTGCCATAGGAGGATAGAGGAAATCTAAATGCTGCATTGTTGTCAAAATTTATTTGTCTTGTTCTTTATAACTGATAATAAAATAAGAAAAGAAAATATAATGATGTCAAAATGTACTAAAGGATGGCCATGTCAGTCAGTCTGTCCATCTCTCCATATCTCGATATCTTACAGGCAGATTACCATGACATTTGGCAAAACACATTCGTGCTCCACAGAGAATGAACCCTATCAATTTTGATGACCTCATGACCTTTCGTCTAGCGTGACCCTCAGGCCAAACATTTGACTTGTACACAACTTATCTCTAAATGTAATGAACGGATTGCAGAGTAATTTGCTGAGCATACCCATGCTCCCCAGTCGGGAGCATGGGGCACCAGTGGCAGAGGGCCCATGCTACCTGAACAAGTGAAGCTGCCTTGATCATAATTGTAGGTGGACGGAGAAAACAAAGCATGATTCTAGGTCCTTGTTTGTGTGTGGCTCACTTTTTTTTATGGAGCAGTAGTAGATCTAGATTTTGGTTCTACATCTGTTCCTGTTTTGATTCCAGTTTGTTAATAGTCAGAGTAGCAGAGTTACAGTTACTCTGTAACCGAGCAACTTCATAGTGATCAAAGTGCCATGATTAGAAATATTAGCCAAATATTGGACTGGCTCAAATATCTGAAGTATTTCAGATTAAGAGTTCTGTGATTGGTACATCAGAGAACATCATCATGTTGCTTGTTCTATCTGTCTAATCTGACACCAGCACCATCTGCAGTAACGCATATGCAGGCTATGCATTTTCTTGTAGTAGCAGCCCACCATTGCTCTATGAATACTATGAAAAACTCCCAGTGTTGTGGGTTTGACTCCAGTAAGTTAATGGCCTTTGTGGCCTGTCATCCCCCCTGCCCATCTTTCCAATCATTCTTGACCGCATATTATCAAACAAAGCAAAAACGCTTTAATCTGATGACAGAGTGAATGTTTCCAACCATACTTGGCATTTGACTGGGATTAATGTCATCTCTAGTTTCCTGTCAGTGACTATTGTCTGTAAGATTCATGGGACAAATTATGTAAAGTCCCATCAAAGCTGCTTAGGAAACCAAGGATGTAGGTTATAATCTGCATCCACAATCATGTGGATACATCAGGAGTCATAAAAAGTATATGGCATCTGGCAGTAATCCCTCCTGCTGCTTAAGTTTCCTTGTTTTTACAACTGGAAACCCCAAACACAGACTGTAACTCACTCGAAAAGCCTGCACTCACCTTGACCTTTGCTGATATTCTTAAACAAATATAAGTTGTAGTCAAAAAAAAAAAATGACTTTGGGTGTCTGGAGCCCTAAATGGGTATAAGGGGTAAAAATGTTATGGAGAGACACACAGAAAGAGAGTAATGTCTGCTGTCTCCAGCAGATGGTGGTATCATATTCACGGGTAGAAAGAGAACTCAAGCCTGTCACTCTTCTCTTTTTTCTACATTCATACTAGCAATACAGTATAAGCTTTAAGGCTACTCTCAGTGCCAGCAGGTCTTCATATGAAACAAATCTGCTTATTCTCATTAGTTGTGGAAGTAGTAGTAGTGTCAGTATTGTGATGTTTTTGCCCCATTCTGTCTATTTGTATGTGGAAAGTGCAGCCCCCACCCTACATCATAAATCATACCATATGGTCCCCTCTCTCTCTTTCTCTCTCTCTCTCTCTCTCTCTCTCTCTCTCTCTCTTTTTTTCTCTCTCACACACACACACACACACACACACACACACACACACACACACACACACACACAATCACAATCATTGGACATTTGGGTGTGAGGTGGGTGGGAGGTGTTGGTCAGCTGATGCAGACTGTCTGTTTATTCCTCTTTTATCTGGGATGTGTGATTCCATTCTTTATCTGCTACATTTGTCTCATCTTTTTGTTCAGTCAAACTGTGACAGAAACAATCTATCTACTGTAGTCAATTTATTTAATGATGAGTTTATATGAAGACACTCAACAATGCTTTCTTGTCAAGAAAATATGTCCTCCTCTTCACAATTAGCAACAACAATAGCAACAACCCAAATAGGATCCTTGAAATGAGTCTTAACATGTTTCCTTTACAAGAACCTTCTGTCCTCATCATTCCAGTTCACAACAATCATTAATAGGTTAAGAGAGCATGTCTGGACACGTTTTCTTGTCTCCTCACATAAACCTTCATTAACCAGATGGGTTAATGGAGGTTCAAGTAAGGGAGGGCGGCTCATAAGAACATGCTTATCACACACTGCACAACAAGACCCAGCTCATATACAGAGCGATCACTTTAAATGCTAAAAATGAGTCAGCCGTCAACCACAACACCCTTCTTGATCTGATTACAGTTTGTCATCGTGAAGATGATGATGAAAGAACACAAAATATAACTAGAAGAGTGCACACAGTAGAGTGCAGATCTCCTCCAGGTGTATATGGGGACACAATGTCTATATAAAGAAGATATTTTTTTATTGCTTTGTGCCACAACTCGTTGTAGAGAAGGTGAGAGGGGTTTTCAATGATGGCTTTGATTCTGTCCCTTGTTGTGAAACACCTGAGAAGATTAGACAAATTAGTCCGCTGATGTATGAAACAGCAACGGCTGTTTTACACTTCATTTTTTACAGTCGTGAAGCATCAGGCTATTGAAACTGTTTTAGCCCCCGCTTGTTGACACTGCTGACAACAGCAGTGTCAACAGTGATCGGAGCAAACACGGCCACAATAGGATAGAAAAAAAATAGCTTATTAGGCTTATAGGCCCACTAGTATGCGGAGAGTGATTGACAGTTGAACTAAACAATGGGTAAACAATGGGAAGGGAGTGGAAGTTTTTGAATCACTACAATGACAGGTTCTTGCGGAAGCCCTGAAAGGCAAGGTGGAAAAAAAATCACAACAATGTCGGAATTTATGTTGCACACTGTTTGCAGATTGAACGTGCCCCAGGTCACACCAGTCTGGAAGAGGTGGCACACTGTCATTGGCGGGGCAGCTACGTATTGTCACGTGGGAGCTTGCTTTCATAATTTTATATAAAATTGGTTCATATTAATATTTTATGGAGAAATCTCACAGTCCCATTATGGTTTACAGCAGATATATGTAGTTTTAGTAACTGAAAGGTAAAAACCTTTTGTTTATGCTGGATTTGACTGAACTTTCAATGCCCTTTGTATGGTACACCAAGCATTTCATTCTCACTCTCAGCCTAATTACGCCTATCCCACTATTTCATGAGGGAAACGGCAGAATTACGCTTATCTTTGCCAAATAAAGGCAAGACTTAAATTAATTTAGTAAAGGTTCATTTTTTCATCCTCCAAAATAACAGGAGCAGTGCCCCTGAAAGGCAAGGTGACACAAAATAATAATAATAATAATAATTGCTATAATAATAATAATAATAATAATGGATGAATGAATGAATGAATGGATGAATACTGGATGAGATATTATCTCATCCGTACGAGATAAACTTTTTTTTACACCTTGCATACACCTTTACACCTTCTGTAGGTTCTTCATCATACAGTCATAACTGTGCACAAAAGAAGCTAAGTGGCTAAATTTATGATAAATTTAGGCCGATAGGCCCAGTAGTTTGTAGTCATATTAGCTGCTGACAGACACACTCAACCCAATACGTAATCTCCAGGCAGAGACAATAATTAGTAACTATAACTGTGTTACTAATAATAGACAAATAACTAAAAACAATTTTTAATTATTGATGATTGTATGATGTAATATTGTTGAAATAATGAATGTTGCAAAATGTGCAAAATTTACAAATTATCTGGTTCTATTAAAAAAAGAGACTACATTTCAAGTCTTTGTTGACGGCAAGACAGATTTATTAAAATTATTATATAAAGCAATGCTTGCTCAATTATTCAGTCTGCTTCTATAGACTTTGTTTTGCCACTGTGTGAGAAAGCTTACAGTGTTTTCAAAGCAAAGAAATCTACAGTATCAGAAGTCAGGCAGGAAGTTTAACTGACTGCAGATACAGAGGTCTGCTTGTCCCAGAAGAACAAATTAATAAATATGAAAAGAGACAACTCTGACAAATTACAAATGTGTATGTCTTGATCAGTAAATAAGAAATACATCACAAATGTGTTATATTTAGAACACATTTGCAATAATTAGAATAGCTCAACTGCTTTACATTGTTCTCAGACAGCCTTTTCCTTTGGCACTACATTTTCTCAACTGTGGAACTTTCGTATTACTACATGAGCGCACGTGTGCAGCGCACATTATTACAACTGTAGCAATCACTGTGGGTAGCTAGGGTTTCTTTTAGGTTATCTAATCATGCCCTTTATAATTCACATCTTTTAGTCTTTTAGTCTAAAATAGAAAAATGTGTAACTGACTTCTTTTACATAAAATCATTTTTATATACAATAAAAAAAATAGGCAAAAATCCAGGAAAATGTCAGTAAACAGTGGGCATACTACCAAATGTTTGGGATTATTTGATATGATTTTTAGTGTTTGAAACTGTTTGAAATATCTAAATGTCAACCGTCTGTGAAAGAGACACAAAAGATACTGTGGTATGTTCATCTTTCTCTGCGCTCACTCAGTGCTGTCTAGACAATTCATATTTCATTCGAAAGTGTCCTTTGGTGGAGAAGTGACACTATTGATAGACTAGACACTAGTCTATCAATCCAGAGAGTTTCTAACGTTAATGCAAAACTATGAGCTATCATTCAGGTAAAAAAGGACAAATCTAAACTACATGTTTCAAGTGCAACAAAATTTAGTGCCAGCGGAGGGACATTCTGAGGTCCCCTGGGATGACAAGATGAAAGGATGAATATTTATTTTACACATATTTGCAAAAACTATGCATCCAACTATTACAATCACCGAAGAGAGTTAGGACAAATAACAACTGAAACAACTTATAGACACTAGGGTAAAGTATTACCAAACTGCCTCCCTGTGCATTTCAAGTGCTTCTCTAGGTGTCCTCAAACTGGTCTTTCATTTTTTCAGTTTTGGTGTTCATGTCAAGCACCTCTTCTAAAGTCATATAGATGTTGGACTTGGTGTTTTCTGGAGCTTTTTCCTCCATGTGCTGCTTCTTCTCTGGGTGAACATCAGCCAGGGTGAACACATCTCTCCTGCAATAGGCAGTAAGCATAAAGTTTGGTTAGCTATGAATCCTGGGTGGTGATCACCACAAGGTCAACCATCACAAATTAAAAAATAAATAAAAATAATAAAGAATTTTGACTCTCAACAAAAGAAACTCATAAAAAGAGCTTCCTGGCATATCTTTCACCTTTTATAAAAAA
>OMLF01048745.1:9463-24071 GCA_900302615.1 Holocentrus rufus | reverse complement strand
TTTTTTTTTTTTTTTTTTTTAAATCAACAAGTAGACCCAAAAACCTCTTCTAGATTTGAGCATGGAACACGTGTGTGAACTTTAAGTGACTTTCATGGATTAAAACAGCAAACAAATCACACTGCTGGATCGAGCTGGATCAATCTGGACTCTGCGTATCCCCAGCATCACATGGCAGCTTACCGGTGTCTGGGTCCTTGGCGTATATGACGGCGATGGGCGTGCGCACGGTGGTGTTGTCGAACACGGTGACCTCGTAGTGGCTGGAGGAGAAGCGAGGCGGGTTGTCGTTCATGTCCTGGATCATCAGCAGGATGTCGGCCTGGCAGGAGCGCCCGCCGCCGTCCGTCGCCTTGGCCACCAGGTTGTGCTCCACCTCCCTCTCGCGGTCCAACACAGCCAGGGTGAACAGCTCACCTGGGCACAGGTAAGGCGAGGATTAAAAGGAATGAAGAATCAACAGGCAGCCCGTGGGCCCCATCCAGCCCACAGGTCTTTATTTTGTGGCCACCAACATGTCTGGTTGTGAAATTATAATTATTATAAATAGCCTCCGTGCGTCATGTGAAAACAAGCCAGTGCTCCTTTAATTTTCTGCCAGATAATTTAACAATAGCACAAACACTCATCTGTCAAACCAGAAAAATATTTTGCACTCTGATTGGTGATGACCGCACAGAAAATAACACTGATGATAAAAACAAGGGTTTCACTCCTGCATAGTGAGTTGAATTTGCTTTTTCAGAGATACAGGGCAAAACGATGTGTCTTGTCTATCAAAAATCAATTGCTGTTTCCAGTCTTTTTATTTATTTATTTATTTATTCATCTATCTATCACTCAAATTGGGAATATTTTTCCTACTTTCCACAATGCAGTAAACGCACATTTTATTTATCTAAATAACCACCATAACTGTCACATAACAAAACACGTCTGTTTTGTTGCTCAGACTGTTTTTTGCTTTGCTTTTTAATTGCATGCTTTGGCATGCAATGACACACCAGCAGACATACATCAAAATTGCAGCCATTACTGATTTTGTAATCTCCACCCATCCCATCATATAAACCAATAATAACCACTCCTGAGTATTTTGTGGTAGACTTTTTGGGGGGGGGCGTATCATGTTCTAGTGCTGAAATTGTTCGTTGTGTACGTAATACAAATTTTGTTAGATTCATGTTTATATATGCAACTTTCTTCCTGTTTTCCCCTCAGGAGTCATTACAGCTTCACCTTTTTTGTCTTATCCTATTAATTAGACAATGCAGTGTAAAGTATGATGTTAATCTCTGTGGATGTTATGGGTAAAACAACCAAGCTTATATATAAACGTTTTCATTTTTATATGCATCATTCACCACACTACTACCCCGGTGTTCAGCGAGTTACCCCAAGCAAAAAATCCAGACATATCTAATGCTGGTAAATGATTTGAGACAACAATGAGACACAATACCTGATATTTTAAGGGCTTTTGAGCTGACATTGATAAGGGAAGATGGATGACGGTGTTATGACAAAAATAAAGTGTGATGGATGTCAGCAGGTTACCCGAAAATTTGAAAGAAATCACAAAGGAAAGGCTCTGTCATTAGAGCCTCCATCAGCAGCTGCAGGTCTGAGTATTTGCTGGAGTGCCGATGGTATCGCCAACTCAAACAAACAGCTGAGCTCGCTTAGAGAAGAGCGCCTGTGTTTTGACCCCAAACAGACGCCGCGATACCTGTCCTGTGGTCGAGATGGAACTTGTCGGCGTCGGGACCGTGGAGAGTGTAGGAGATCTGGCCATTAGCGCCCACATCTGGATCTGACGCCGAGACCTTGAGAACAAACATGCTGGAGGGCGAATTTTCCATCACCACCTCGGTGTATACCAGCTGGAACAGAGGGATAATAATAATAATCAGAGAGGCATTTGCATAGCACTTTCCTCAGCAAAGCGACCAAGTGCTGAACAAATGACAACGACATAACACGGCAGATAATGAGGGGAATACCTTTGGTCTGCAACTGCAAAATACATCGACTGTTTATGGTGTGAAACTATGAAAAATGCCTTTGAAGTCCAAAGGATGTGAATGTGGTGGTTTAGATTAAAAATGTGGTCATGTAGATTTATTCTGTATCATCTTATCCTCATCTGACCCAACACTGACAAACACAAGAATAAACCATTTTCAATTTTTTCTTCTCATATTTTTGCAGCTAATGCCGTCAAAATCAATAATTCATCAAGTCCAGATATTTGAATATCAATAAAAGAACCCAAACCTTATACCAGGATCCAATACTGTTACAATACCTTGTTTTTTGTCATGGGCTTCGTCAATAAAGCTGATAACAGCAACAACGGTGGAAAGGTTTTCATTTTAGATCCTGAAAATGGTTCCCAGCTCTATTTTTTTATGGCGCAGGTTAGATATGAACCTGCAGCACCTTCATCTTCTCCTGGCTTCTGATTTTTTTTCCAGTTGCCCATTTCCCACTCGATACGGCACATATATTTTTCCCTGAGACATTATGTTGTCAAATTTCTGAGAGGCTGGAAGCTGCAGAATGCAATCTAAATGAAGATGAGAGTCTGACCGTGGTGAAACACAAAGTTGTAATTAATTGTGTGGAGGGCTGTCACTGTAGATTTTGATATATTCAGCTCTGTTGTTGTTGTGTGTGTGTGTGGGTGTGTGTGGTGGGAGTTTGTGAATTTTTAAGGGGTTGTTAGCTGCTTTTTTCCTCTGCTTTCATCAAATAACATCAAGCATTTCGTTTAAGAACATCAGTGTGTGCTTTGGGGTTTTGAATACAGACAGCAATGCCATTACTTTTAGATTCAGAGTAGATATTACGTGCCAACATTCAATAACTTCAAATTTGACCACTTTCATTCCAAAATAATGGTAAGCATCCAGTGTTTCCACAACTTTTATTCCTATCAGAGTAGAAAAGCCTCTAACACAGCATTTAGACACCACAATGGTCCACTGAATCCAAGTCTAGCAGGTGACCCACCATAGTGATTCAATGGGTAAACTCTGGGATACACAGCTGAAAATGATTCAACATTGATCAGCTGCTTTAAATTAAAGAATTAATTTATAAAAAAAAAAAACAGTACTGAGCAATAGAATAGATAAAATGTGCAAAAAAAAAAATCACTGCAGGCTTTGCAGTCTGTTTTTATATAACTCAGGTCAGGGAGCATAGTCTATCATATTAAAGGCCAGATTCCAATATTTAATTAAAGGCCAATCCTTGAGCAAGGCATTAAACACCAAATAACTCAGCAGAAGAATGAATCTGTACTGAGCAGCTCCCAGATCACAATGTATCTAATTACACGAGGTTATTTTCGAAGAGCATGGCGCCTAATTAGCTCTCCATGGATAAAAACACAGATATATTTAATTATATAGTCATTAATACAATTGAAAACTCGAAACCAGGGGTATGGTAAAATGTCAGCAACTGACCTGTTCACACAGTGGACTGTTGTCATTGATGTCCAGCACGTGGACTTCCACGGTGGCTGAAGCCTCAAACCGTCCGTCAGTGGCCATGACCTTCAGAGTGTACTTGTCTTTGGTCTCCCGGTCCAGAGGTTCCTTCAGGATCAAACCCCACTCGCCCTCGTCCTCCTGCACGATGGCAAACTGGCCCAACAGGTCCCCGTCTGCAGGGGAGGGGAGGAACTGAGTTAATTATTGATTATCAATACTTGATTATGAATTATTGCCCTGTGATGGACCCATAATCTGCCCAAAGCTGAGATAGGCTCCACCCCCCACGACCCAGGATAAGTGGTAAAGGAACATGAAAGATGAATGAATAAAATATAAATTTTTAATAACTAACTCATATTTCTGTAACTGTATCTCATCCACTGCGTTGTAATTTTGTTTCTTTTCAATTATTTTGTTTCACTTATATGTTATTTATGCTTTGTGCTTCTCAAGGGGAACATTGGCCTTTTTAAAAACTGAAATATGATTCATAAAATAATGTAAAATAACAAAAAAGCCACTGCTGCCTGCTCATGCTTGCAAATTTAATTGAAAATATCAAACAAAACCAGTTGGTGGATCTATCATCACGATATAAATCAATATCCTCAGGAATGTAGAACTGAACTGCAATGAAATTTGTAATCTAAGTAAATGTTTACCTGAATCTGCTTTTATATGAATGACTATAAAACAAGAAATAAAAGTCTGAACCCATTAGCAGTGTCTCTTCTATCACCATCTGAACAATATTACATTTTTAACGTGTTTGTCTTTAATGCATTACCGTCTTTGATGTTGAGTCTTGATGTGATTTTGTTCCTGTTGCTCAATTCACATTCACCTGCACTGCTGCTTGTAATCTTATTTTCTTTCAGTCAGTTTTCCTTTGGGGTGAGATGTTTTTCAAAGCACTATTTTTTTTCTGTTTTCTTCTTTTGCCTTTGCCAGTTTTTATCTTTGTGCAAATAGATGAAACATTGAAATAGAAATGTGTTTTCTAGACTACTGACACTGATTGGTACAAATGGCCATTCATCTGTATGTTACAGCAGATTGCATGGCTAACAGACTACATGCACAGCTGTATCCACAATACACAACCTCCTTTTTATTATCTTCCTTAATGAGCTAATGCTCCACCCCCACAAGGAGTTGTTTGGAAAATGTTTTGATTCTTCTCAGCTGTCAGAAATTAAAAAGAACAATCTTTTAACTTCAGTATTGTACTAATACAGAGACATTATATCTTTCTGTGACAATATAGTGCACCAATTATACCCCCAAAATGGTGCTGAGAATATTATGGATTCACCCCATCTGTTGCTGCGTCCGCCCTCACAGATCCTGCCTATGAATGAGATAACTGGAGTCCCTTTTATTTGTGTTTTTTCAAATTTGATATACATATTCAAGGCCTTTAGATGAAGAACCCATTTGATTTTTCCTCTAGGGTCCCACCAGGCCACGCTTTAAATTTGTGAACACAATAACTACAGTTTTTATTTGAATCTTTTCAAAGTTGCTGTGCTCATTCATCACCCCTCAAGGAAAAAACTGTTTTGATTTCAGTGACCCTGTGATTTTTCCTGTAGCACCATATTCAAGCCAAACTCAGGTTGTTTTGGGGATGTTACCCTGATGCTGTTCATGAACAGCACATCTAGTTTGGTTTTATTGTAACTGCGCTGTATTGAAGATTGAACAGTGTTAACAGTTTATATTGAAAAGCCAGTAATGGCTTTAGTCGAACCTTTTTTGTGTGTATAACTCCAATGCAAACAGTCCTCTGTCCCACACTGCAAAAACAATCTTGTGAGAGCAAGCTCCATTAGAACGATCTGGGTTTAACGGTCTGTAAGAAAATTTGCATTGAGCAAAGGCTTTCTTGTTGTCATTCGCGGCAGGGAACCGAGTTGGTATTCCTGTCCTGTCTAGTTGTCAACCTGCTCCTCTTTGCGATTAATCTGGGGCTGAATATCATAATAACACGACTAAGACAAGGGCGATTAAGAGGGATTTCATTTCACCTCATTAATATCTTGATAAATCCCGCAGCAGAAAAAAAAACATAACAGTAATATGGAAGATAGAACACATGCATGCTCACCCACTCACGTGCAAATACATAAACACGTGCACACATTAACATGTGCACACAGATTCTCACACATACAAACTTATTCAAGTACATAAAATGCATAAGTGCACACAAACACACACACACACACACACACAAGGACAATTGCTTGAACATACACAGACATAAATGCTTGAACACACATACAGTACAGAGACAAACACAAATTCACACACACAGGTATCGAATCCATAAATATACACACCACACATATAGGCAGCCACACACAAGTATATGTAAATACACAAACTCTCATACACACATGCACACACACACACACACACACACCTGTGATGTAACACGTCACTAGGCGGTTTTCCAGTGACACATCAGCATCAGTGGTTGTCATGGAGAGGATGACATCGCCGGGACGGCTGTTCTCCACCACGGAGCCACGATAAATGTCCTCGGAGAACCGTGGCGAGTTGTCGTTCTCGTCAGTGACCGTCACCTCCACCAGGACGGAGGACGACAGCTTGACATCCCTGCCGTGATCGATGGCGACCACGTTGAACCTGTAGATTCTCGTCGCCTCGCAGTCCGTCTCCTGAAGAGTCGTAATCCAGCCGCTCTCTCCATCGATGGAAAACACGTCGGTGATGTCGCTACCTGATGATGTGATGTCATCAGCAATTGATTCCAGGCTGTAGGTCACCAGACCATTGGTCTCAGTGTCTGGGTCGTTGGCCGTCACCTGGGAGTCAAGATGTGGAGTTGGTGATCATATTAGATTTTTTTTTAATGAAGCATTTTACTATAAAGAAACCAGTTATTGCCAAACCTCTAAAATGATCTCTAAACACAATTTAAACCCTCCTTCCACAACTAAATATCACAAAGCACCAAACACACACAGAAAACATTCTTTCCCTTACCTGAATAACAGTGGTTCCAGCAGGCATGTTCTCAGCCAGGAAGGCCCTGTATGGGTTTGCCTCAAATACCGGCTGGTTATCGTTCACATCCTGGACTTGGATGTTGACAGACACCAGCGAAGCAATGTCAGTCCCGTTGTGGTTCCCCTGAGCTATCACATCTATCTGGTACCACTTGGTCTTCTCATGGTCAATGGTCTTCTGCACCAACAAAGTTCCGCTTTCTTTGTCTAAGCTGAAGACTTTGTCTTTGTTGCTTTCGACTGTGTTTCCATCCACCAGGCTGTATATGAGCGGCATGTCGGAGTCGGCCTTCACAGAGCCTATCTCTGCTCCCATGGGGATGTCCTCGGCAGCTGAAAAGGTGTAGAGAGGCTCTGAGAACTTAGGGAGAGGAACTTCTGGTGGAACCACTTTGACCTGAACAGGGACAGTGGAGTTATAGAACGGGAGGCCACCGTCACGAGCCTTCACTTTGAAGTTGAAGATCTTGTTCTCCATGCCAACGAGACTCTCTTTCACGCTCACGATTCCAGTGAAAGGGTTGATCTCAATTATGTCTTCTGTCACCTCCTCCGCCTCATCCACAGTGTAGGTGACATCGGCATTTTTCCCCTCGTCGGCGTCATAAGCCATTATCTGAATGACAGGAGAGCCTTTATTTACAGTTGACTGGATTGAAACCTGGTATTCTGTTGCTTTGAACTGAGGTGCGTTGTCATTCTCATCCATGAGAATGATCTTAACGGTGCAAAAAGCCACTCTCCCCCCGCCATCTTTAGCCATCACTTTAATAGCTATGACTCTCTGAGTTGGATTTTCCCTGTCTAGTGGTTGTGTTGTGACAATTTGCCCATCATTGTCAATGGCGAATTTCTCATCAGCAAGTTTGTTTATAATGGTGTAGTCAACACTGCCATAAGGCCCATCATCAGGGTCTATGGCAGCCAATCGGATCACACGAGTTCCCGCCTCTGCATTTTCAGCCAGCTTGGCTTCATAGACATTCTGTTTGAAGTAGGGGCTATGCCTGTTGGTGTTCATCATGTCGATATTGACTGGTGCTGTGTTCTGAAACACTCCATCAGACACCGCCACAGTCAGGTTGTAGTAGGGATCCAGATTCCTCTTGCAAACATTAGAAAAGGAAATGATTCCTGAGGATTCATTGATGTTGAAGTACCGGCCTTCATTCCCTGAGAGGATTTTGTACTTTAGATTATGCAGATCCCTAATGTCCGGATCTGAGGCTTGGATTTTGATGACTATGTGGCCACACTTAGCCATTTCATCCAGTGTGGCTTCATAATGGGACTTGACAAAGTTTGGTGGGTTGTCATTGACATCGGTGACATTTACAAAGACATGGGCCTCACTACTGAGAGGAACAGTGCCATTGTCAATGACTTTGATTTTCAATTCAAATTGCTTTGTGCTTTCATGGTCCAGCACCTGTGTTGTGGCAATCAATCCACTCTGAGGATCTATTTCAAAGAAATCAGTCTCGTTCCCTTCCGTTTTCATCAAGTGGAAGGTTAAATCTTTATTTCTCCCAGAGTCCCTATCAGAAGCAGACAGCTGAATAACAGAGCTGCCAACAGGAAGCCCCTCAGCAATTTCTACAGTGTGAGTCAGCTGTGAGAAAACCGGCGCATTATCGTTCACATCCTCCACTTCTACCTCCACTGTGGCTTCAGAGAAAGCTCCAGTCACAGAGTCAGTTGCTCGAACTGTCAACACATGCATTGACTGGCTCTCGTAGTCAAGGGGGTTTGTGACAGTCAACACGCCAGTTTTGAAATCAATGTGAAAGTGCTTTGTTGCATTTTCCTCCTCAAGATTGTAGATGAGCCGATAGCCCTCTGGATTTCTGGCCTGGACGTGTAAGATGGTGGTGAACGGGGGTACATTTTCAGGGACTTTCAGTGGATACAGCAGAGTCTGGAAAATTGGGTTGGTTCGATTTCTCACCTGGATACTGAGCTGAGCCGAGGTGGTGCGACTTGGCTCACCCTCATCTGTCGCCAGGACAGTCAGAACATACTTGTTCAGGGCTTCAAAATCAAGAGGCCTTTGAAGGGATACATCACCGACATCAGGGTCTATTCTGAAGAGGTCATAGTCCACCTCCAGTAAGTACATGACAGATCCATTTTCTCCCAGATCCCTGTCAATGGCAGTTACTTGATACAAAACGTCACCTGGTTCAGAGTCCTCAGATATCATCATGGAAAATGGCAGGTTTAGAAACTGTGGAGTGTTGTCATTGACGTCATCTATGTAAACCTTGACCTGGGCAGTAGCTGTCCGAGGCGGCGTTCTCATGTCTCGTACCTCCACCACTACGTCGTACACATCTTGCTCCTCCCTGTCAAAAGGGATGCCGGTGGTTTCAAGTACACCCGATGTCTGAGATATGGTAAACCTGCCCATCGGGTTTAGGACAGAATACAAAAGAGGCTCATTTAGGTAACAGCCGGTTGCTCTGAGCGCTGCTAAAGTTTTGACTGTCATTAGGTTTTCTGTAACACTCGCTGAATACACTTTCTCTTCAAATCCAAGGCTGCTTGCTGTTACGTTTGTTAAGTTCACCTTGACAACTGCTGAGTCTTTGTAGAGTCCATCAGAGGCTTTGACAGCCAACTCATAAAATGGCCTGAACTCAGACACGTTGCTCACTGTGATGATTCCCGTGTTGGGGTGAATTGAAAAGGCGTTGTGAAGATTCCCCTCAGTGATGCTGTATGACACCGAAGAGTCAGCGTCATGGGCCATAACACGCACAACCTCTGTGTCTCTGACAGCTGGGAAGATGATGGATGGCTCGTACACTGGCATGGTGAAATGGGGTGGGCAGTCATTCAGGTCCAGGACACGAATGGTGACCTTGGCGGGCTCTGCTGCATAAAGCAACGGCTCCCCTGAGTCCCTTACCTGCACAGTGAAGTGATACTCGGCCGTGGCTTCAAAGTCAACGGGTGATATTATAGAGAGAGTGCCCATGCTCGAGTCTATCTTGAAGACTCTCAGGGCCTCCGGTTCGAGGATGTGATAGACCAGCAGAGAGTTTGCGTCTCTGTCTGCGTCCGAGGCCTGGATGACCAGAGGTGTGTTCCTTTCTCCCATCACCATGCTGTTTATGTGAGCCGATTCACTTATCTGCCCTAGGTACTCCTTCTGCTGAAAAACAGGGGCGTTGTCATTCTCGTCAATCACGTAGATGTAAACGACAGTGTAGGATGAAGCTCCAGCTGTGGTGAAAGCTTTAACTTTGAGCTTGTAGGAGAGACAGTTCTCAAAGTCGAGGTGCTTTTGGGTCGAAATCAATCCAGTGTAGGGGTTGATGTGGAACGTCTCATTGGCGTTGCCGTTTTCAATGTCATAATACACTGCAGCGGGGCTGGAGGCTGAGATGGTGACCACTGGAGTTCCAGGCATGCTGGATTCACTGATCTCTATGAAGTACTCATCCAATGGGAAGGCGGGCGGGGTTTCATCAGAGATTCGAATGTGGACGTGGACAGAGCAGAGGTCACTGCGCTGAGGGAAGCCCTGGTCTGTGGCTTTCACCGTCAAGTGGAACTGGTCCTGAGGCTGAAGATCCAAAGGCTTTGACACACTAATGGACCCCAGCTTTGGGTCAATGGAGAAGATGCTGTCGATATTTCCTATAAAAGGAAAAGGAAACATTTTGTCAGATAAATTAACTGTGTTGCCGTATTTATTTTATTCAGTTTAACCATTATTCATCCTGAACACGTCACCTGAGCACACATTCCTTGGGCTGTAAGAGACTCTGCATTATTCATACATCCTACACACTCACACTGGAAGCTGCCCAGAGCAAACATTGTGTTCCACTGTTGGCCACAGCTCTGGGGTTGCGTGCCTTGCTCAAGGGCACATCAACAATAGTAGTTGTTGATCAGCTTTACTCATTCGGCTTCACCCCACATTTCCCCAGCCGGTTTGATGCATGTGTTTGCATCAAGCATTCAGCATTCACGCATGTGATGTATATTCAACAATATTCCCTGCTGAGCTATACACCACAAATACACTGAGATCAAAATATTTTACTGTGATGCTCTGAGCCAGAAGTAAACAGAGAGGCATGAAACTGATAATGATTAGGGACTAAGACCAGTGGGTTGCCAGTTCAAATCCCCTACAAGCTCAGAAAATCCTGACAAGGTAAGATATTGAGAAACACTCCCTGCTCCCTCAGAGAATGTCATCTTATTGCCCTCAACTAAGGTACTTAAACCCACTGCTTCAGTGGCACAGCTAAGTGGCTGACACTGGAAGACTGTAGGTGTAATGGACAGCTCCCTGATGTGAAAGTGTCTCATTAAATGAATGTGAAGCCCAACAGTGCTGAAAAAAAAGCATGCATGCATAAATAAAGAATTCTATCTAACATATAACACAATGAGCATCTCCCACCCACCAGAGTGCAGAGAGTAGCTGACGTCTGAATTGCTGCCCATGTCCTTGTCCAGAGCCTTGACTCTGATGACTTCTGACCCAGTAGGGGCAAGGTTGGAGATGCTGGCCTCGTAGCGTGGGCTGAGGAAGACCGGTGAGTGATCGTTACAGTCCTCCACGTAAACCACTGCCTTCACAAAGTTCCTCTTCACTGGGATTTCCTGGTCACGCACCTAGAAAGGGATGGTGAGATTTTAGATTGTGGAAACTATAGCAGTCTACGGTCTGCTAATATGTTGATTAATTTGTGTGATGAGATTGTGAGAAAGAAGAAAGAAGAAAGTAGTTATTACATTATAACCAGCATAAAATTATATTCTATTCCATTCTATTCTATTCCTCAAAGTACCTTATGACAACAATCTCTACAAACTGTACTGCGATATTGCTGCATCGTTACCATAATGATGAGAGTATGGACGGAGATCTTCTCGTAGTCCAGCTCCTCTGTCATCACCAGAACGCCACTCTTGGGGTCCAGATGGAAGAGCTTGGTGGATTCAGGATGGAGGCTGCTGTGGATGGAGTAGATCAGCTTACTGTTGGTGTCGGCGTCCTGGGCGCTGATCTGCAGGATGTCCTTCCACGGCGAGGTGTCTTCAGGAACTCTGACCTGATATATAAAAGAAGAGAGGGAAAGACATGGGTGAAATGTTTCAGGCAAGTGTTCATGGTAATTGCAGAAGTAGGAAAGAACAGGATGTGAGTTGGGGTCCCTAAAAAGGCTGAAATTATGAAAAATCACTTTAAAATCACACCATGAACCCTGACCATTTTATATTTCAATTTAAACACGTTATTTCTCTTAAGTGCTTTCTCAAGGACAGTCTGGCGAGGGGGAAAAAGCCTTTTGAAGAAAGTAAAGGGTTTTATTATGGGAATAATACCAGGCAGAGAGGACCAGAGAGGGCCCTGATAACTGTGATTGAGGGAACAGCCACGTATTGCCGGCACCACTGAAGTCGTACTGATAAACAGAGTAAAAAAAAAAAAAAAAAATGTCCTCAAGGGTATCACAGCTTCCAGTGCATGTCTACACCTGAAAAGTTAAATTCAATATGTAAGAATAAAAGTCAGGAACCAGTCGAGCATGAAACCTGCTGCGTAAATTAAAATAAACACAACATAAAGACCTCAGGCAGACGCACAGGCTGAGCAATCTCATCCCTCCTGTCCTGAGGAATTTTTGACATTTTTTTTTTTTCTTCTTTGTGTGTTCACTCGTCAGTAAAAAACTTCTCAGGCAGTACACACACTGACAGCAACTGTATAAAAGCTATAATACCACTGAGGATACTTTTTACAGACACCTTAGCGAGGCCTCGACTGATTCTCAGCCCACACATCTCTATCATATCCACTGCAGTCCAGAACGCCCTCTCGGGTATTACGGCTACAACTGCTCAGCTAAGAACTCTTTTATTCTCTCTGTGCCTATTCTAATGCATATCAGGCTTTTTGCTGAGAACAGTGAGGGGAATCTCTCGGGTCTCTCTCCTCCGCTGAAGTCTTTGCTCTCACCTCGTACAGCGGCTTCAGGAAGACGGGGCGATGCTCGTTCATGTCCAACACGCGGATGTAGGCCTGCAGGTTTGAAGACGGAACACATGGGGTGAGAGAAAATAAATTCTCAGCATGGACTGCATTAAAAAAAGGAAGCAATACGATGTTTTACTCAAGATGACAAAGTAGCATAGCATGACACTTTCACAGGATTAATCCTTTCATACATGCTGCAATTCATATATTCTCATTTTACATTCATAGCGTTGCTCCTTGTTAGTTATGTTTCATCTCCGTTTGCTTGATTCATAATCATAACCATATTTTTCTTCCATGGATCCTATTATTATGGTTGAATTTCCCCACATGCATCATGATGTTTCATCCTTATTTGCAGACACTGAACGCAGCATGCTTTTTGTCTTGACAGCAGCCATGCAGCACGTGGTTTCTAACCTGCGTGGTGGCGCTGTGGTGGCCGTCGGTGACCCGCACCGTCAGATTGTAGTTGGACCGCCGACCTGCGTCCAGCCGGCGGGCGATCAAGATGGTCCCCGTATTCCTCTGGATGTCAAAGTCCTTTTCCTCATCACCGCCTGAGAGAGAGAGAGCAGAGAGAGAGACATAGAGAGACAGAGGGGAAGATATAGAGTTTCACAGTGCACGGGCTTTGTTCAAATATTTATTGTGATGAATGAGGGACGGTGGACCGAGGTGAGTCCTGCGGGGCATCTCAGGTGATATTTCAGACACCACCGACAGCTCTGAATTTGATAAAACTTGGAGGGATGGAGCGTTTTGGCACTCTGCTCCGGCGTTTTAAAATAATTATACTGATTGGCCTCCTGGAGCGCTGTAATTAAAGGTCAAAATTTGCAACTTGAAAAGGCCCAAATTCAAACCAATTCTGCCAAAATTTGAAGAGATGATGGATTTTTAATGCGTTGAATAACTTTTTATGTTATTACAGATAATGGTGGTTACATACTGATGTATAGTGATTTCAAACCAAATAATTTATCATCTCAATGTGGTTTAAACATATAAACTGATTATTTTTGTAAATGAACATTTTGTCAAAATGATTGAGCATTTCTGTATCTGATAGTCATGCCAATAAAGTTATTGAATTGAAATAAAATGAGACAGATAAAGACAGAAACAGACATGAGCAGACAGACATTTTTTTTCTCCTTTTCTCTGTCAACTCATCCATCACAGCAGGACAGTTTGATGGCTTCTTCTTTACAGACAGATCCTCTGAGCTCGGAAGCCAACCGAGACATCCAGACCCTCCACAGCCAAACACAAGCTGCCTGCCTGTCTGTCTGCCTGTCTGTCAGTTGGTCTGTCTGTCTGTGTGTCTGTGTGTGTGTGTGTCTGTCTGTCTGTTTTCCCAAGAAGGTTCAGAGTTAAAGTTTAACCTTGATGGATTTTTTGTTTGTTTATGCCTACAGCTTTCCTGCTGCATTTTCAGTGTGAATGAATAAACAAATAAGTTAGTGAGCAAGTGAGTGAGTGAATGAATGAATGAATGAATGAATGAAAGGAGTAGAGACATGTATGAATGAATGAAACATCAACTGAGGATGAAGGAAAAGAAAACCCAAGTGATGCCCAGTGTCTGAAGACTTCTGGATGTGAGCATGACTGAGGTGATTAAATGAATCAATGATTGAATGAATGAATGAATGAATGAGTTTGTGATGGTTGCCACCAAACGTAAAAAGATTATAATCTCGCAGTAGTCATTCAGATGAATGCCGGCATCATAAATTTGCATTTAAAGGGGAAAAAAAATAAAAGATGAGAACTCATATCTGATGATTTATTTTTTCTATCTTCCCTCCTCTCTATCTCCATATCTGTCTCTCTATCTGTTCATCTCTCCCTGCCTCTCCCTTGCTCTCATCTCCTCTTTCTCTCTACCTCCCTCTTTTCTTTCTATCCTTCCTTCCTTCCTTTTTCCTCTTCCCTCTCTCTCTCTCATTCTCTCTCTCCCTCCCTCTCTCCAGCTTCTCCCCTCTTGTTCACTTTACTCCCCACAGCAGTGTGTGTGTGTGTGTGTGTGTGTGTGTGGAGGGTGGGGGTGTGGG
>OMLF01048744.1:0-12142 GCA_900302615.1 Holocentrus rufus | reverse complement strand
CCGGCTACAAAGACCCCAGTGCAGCAGACCCCGACTCCCTCTGCTGTGGCAGAACCAACAAAGAAAAGATATCCCACAGTGGAGGAAATCGAAGTGATCGGTGGATATCAGAATCTGGAGAAGTCCTGTATGGTCAAGAGGAAAGGGACTCCCAAAAAGGTGAGTGGAAACACAAGCCTCACCCATAAATGTCAGTGTCAAACTAGGATTTTGTTTGCTTTTTACTCTATTGCAGTGTGAAGTGTATTTCACATCAACATATAAAAAAAAATAAATAACAGTTTCAGTTTTAGATCTTGGCTTCCTAAACAATGAAACCAGCAAAAGAGATCATTTTTGTCTCTCTGTGCCAATACTTTTAAAATGCGACTGTATAAACAATGACTATAACTACAACAGGATGTTTCAAGATTTCAACATACAGTTTCCTCATTATTAAGAAATTGAAATTGACTGATTCTTTGATTTAAAAGGCTATCTCACGGAGACGGAGGCCTCATTTGCAGGAGAGACAAAAAGAACAGTTACAAAACTATAAGGACAAACATCACTGACTGTCATGCATTGCCATAAGGCCAAAATTCAAAGAAAAACAATTATGAAGATGAATTAGGAACAACATACATGCTAATTACAACAGAAGCTGTCATTGTAAATAAAATAAGTGTAGCTTCAGTCAGTGTTTCATTTTCAACTGGGTCAGACTGCAGGAGCACGGACACTTCCTGTTCTCTGTGTTTCCTCCTATCAGGAGCGCATGACTCTTTGTTTCTCTCTCCCCGACATCCTGACTCTGCGTTACCTGAAGGTCTCTCGCCGTCAGGCAGAATCCCCTTTCACTGGGAGAACATCCCTTTTGATTGAGAAGTGCGATCACACAGACTGACCTAAGCCTGTTAAAGCCTTATCAAGCACGGCATCTTGATTCTTAGCCATAAAATCCTGACCAACACTTGTGCGTGGTCATTTGGCGTACGCCGTCTAAATGCGTCGTGAGCTTTTGATTTGGCCTACACTGCGATCGTAACAGTCATTAATTTAGCAGTTTGAGCCAAGCCAGTGTGTGCAATTACAATGAAGACCTATTCTTGTATGTATAAGGACACAAGCAGCTACAAGAACGCACTGAAAACATTCCATTGTTGTCACACAAAATTTAGGTGTTTTCTATTCTGTATTACAGTAAAGAGGCAATTTACAATAATATTGGTTTCATCAGTGGAGACAGAAGAGCTGAAAAGGAAACCACAAGATTGCAGACATCTTCTTCCTCTCTGTCTTTGTCTTTCTGTCTGGCTGCTGAACAAACAGGCTCGTGTGGGTGAAGTCATGCAAGGCACAACGGTGTTTGATTCAGTCTTCAGTGGTGCAGACTCAAACTATATGTTTATCCCATTGGAGTGACAGATTGCCTAGTACTTAGTACTTTCCCTTTCCTACTTTTCCTTTGCATGAATCCGATCCTTGTTTGACAGAGATGAAAGTCTTATGTAATTAGGGCAACGCTGGACAACAAAGATCTATCTATCTATCTATCTGTCTGTCTGTCTGTTTGTCTTTATATTTTTCACATCCTTTTAGAACCATTGTCCTGTATTTGCATTTGCTCTACTTCCGTGAAGGCTTTTACAGCAAACAGGACCTGTAACCTCTACAGTAGTCATACATTTTCATTGTTTTCACACATATGCACACACAAAAAAACACATAACATAAATCCTCTGGCCTGTCAGAAGTTAAAGGGTTGATGAGGAACAAAGTAATTGCTTACAACAAGTAAAGCTGTTGGCAGTTTTAGGTTGTTTGTAACATTTGTGTATGTTTTTGATGCTGCTTATCTTGTGCTAGTCTTACAGTAGTGAAATATCCCTGATATAAGAAAGGTTAATATATGTGTGTACACATATTTTGCTTACTGTAAAGAAAATATTTCATCAACAATTTATGGATAAGGAAAAAGAAACATGTAGATAAACATTAGTGTTGTCTTAATGGAATATATTATCAACAGATGATATGTAGTTTTGATGTCACTAATTTGTTTTTTTTTATAAAGATATGATGTGAAAGGAAAGCAGCATTTCACAATGAGAGCCTGTTCCGATGGCTGTGTTAGCGGTTTTGAGAGCATGAACCTTTATTTTATGTGTCAAAAGAATTGTCCCTCCAGTCATCTGTCCATGTACAGTACTGTAGGCTGCTTCCTTTTTTCCTCACACAAATTTCTGCCATTTTTGTTGAGTCAGCTCTTGTTGCCTCCCAGACAAATGTCTCTTTGTATCTTGTGGGCTCCTTTTTTTTTGCCGGGGGGTTTGCTTGTTAGATGGGAGTCTTGGCAAACGCATTTGGACCACGCTAACCTTATACTGTATAGCTAAGCATTGTTTACAGCGGGGACACTGGGTCTGAGTTTGTGGGAGAGAGAGAAAGAGAGAGAGTATTATAGAAAGATGAGACAAGTGCATGAGGGTCTGACATAATGAGAGAGCAGGCAGACAGAGGGTGTAGAGAAAAGACAGTTTGACAGTCATACCGAGAGGACTGTAGGCGAGTTAAATGTTGTCACCCACTTGCCATTCGATCTGTCAGAAACTCCCTGACAGGGACCTACCACTGTCACGCTGCAGACCGTCTCTCACTTCCTCTTTAAAACTTCCTCACTTCCTCCAAACGAGACACCAGTGAGCTACCGCAAGGAACTCATATCCATTTTTATATTTTCATTTATGGCTCAAATCTAATGTTAAATTAGATTTGAACAGACTTCAGGATAGATATTGTAATTATCACTAGTGTAATTTTTGCCACAAAGAAAGAGGATTTGATGCTATTGAAACCACAACATAGAGCTGTGCGCTTTACTGTGAATTAATTGCTTGCTGTATCTTTGTCATTAAACAGAGTCCTCTGTAACGGTGGCCTTAAAAGCTGCAGTGAGCAACCACTTTGCTCTTTGCGGCTCTGTGATTCTCTGACCACCTGTTGCTCTCACGTTGTTGCAGTTCAGTCTGCTTGACGTCAGGCCTCCGTCCCTCCCCGCCCCCCCTCGAGCTGCGCCATCATCTCGCAGGAGGTGGTGACCTGCTTGCAGTCTACTCCTCCTGCTTTAGCCCTCTCATCTTCCTCTTGTTATGTCTTTTACCTTGGATTGCCTCTCTATCCGCCCCCCCTCCCCTTATTACAAGCCTCAATCCCTTGGCTTGTTTTTTCTCAGACCACCGGACCGTGACAAAGTAGCTGACAATAACAGTGGCTGTCACAGTATTTCCTCTAACAGTAGCATTGCCATAGTAGTGTGGTTAATAAGTGGTGAAAAAAATCTCAGTACACGTCACAGAAAAAAAAAGAGTTCATTTGCAAAAACAGATAAATACCATTCCTTTAAAGCTGATTGCCTCACATAACTTTCTGAATCTAATATCCAAAATTGTGTTGCAAAAGCCAATTCTGCCAATGCATTAGCCTACTCCTATGATATTTTGATTGATATTACCTGGAAACCCATGGTTTATAGAAATAAACTCAATTGGAGATGCATGTTTTTGCAAAGAAACTCTTCCCTTATAGTCTGCTTATGAAAACGTCTCTCGCCTTTCCGTCCCCGCCTGTCCCTCCGATACCTCCGCCATCCTGCTGCGTTGCCCCGGGATAATCAGGTTCAGGGAGGGAGGATTAGGCCTGCTGGGCGTTAGGGTGATTTAGCCAGCCTCTGTCATGCTAGGCTATTATCTGCACTCCTCCTCAGACAGCCACTGTGTGGGTTAAACCACAATAACTAGCAACTAACTAGCTCAAGATCCATCTAGACACTTCTGGGTGTGTTTACTACACGTCTAGACCTCAGGCCTAAGCTGCTGTTATAAGTGAATATATTGTAAATGTGCTATACTGACTCCAAGGTCTATTTCCTGCAGGATTTAGGCCATCTGTTTACACCACGCTGACCTTTGAGTAAACAAACTGCACATAAATATGCAGGCAAAGACGGACTAAACACTGCAGGCCTGATGTTCCTCATATACATTAAACAGATTGCAAGCAAAATGAGTGTTAAATTCCTGTTGGACATGGACACAACCGTTGACAGCCAATGTTATGATCTTTGTGCAGTCAGTCTCTCCCGGATCAAAGTTGCCAGACATCAGCCGGTTACTCAGTCAGTCCGTCTTTCCAGCAGTGTGTATTTCTGCTATGTTAAGCCCCTAGCTGTCAGTTAACATTATATTGATCCAAGCATCCCTCAGTGTTGGCTGACACAGACTGAAATACTCCTGCCTGTATCTGTCAAATGAGATTTGAAAATGTGAGTCCATATCACATTTGCGAATCTCATTATGCATTTGCAAATATAACGTTAAACGTTTACAATAATAATAAAATCTTGACTTTATCTCCATATTTATCATGTTTTACGTTTGACTGCCTGCATATAACTGAGTTGGCCAGGAATTAGACCATACAGTATATGTAGTATATCTGAAGTTCTCTATGTCCATACCCAGGGTTTAATCAGTGTGAATTCTATATTTCTTGGAAAAAAACATATTTTTGCCTCAGTGTTCAAAGTTTTGAAATATATGTGAGATAATTAATTAGTCAGTTTTTGGGTGTGGTGTCTCTGCAGGAAAGTCTGACTTTGTCTCTTCTTGCAGAGGATTGCCCTCCGTCACAGTAATCAATCAGAGCTTGAGCTCAGGTCTTCCAGTGTTGAGATGTTTTCCTTACTGATTAAGAAGCAGAGTATAAACACACATTATGAGTCTAACGAGTTTTTTCATTATGCATGGTGCAAAATTACAGCACATTTGTAAACTAGACCTCTCAATACTGCTTTTGATTACTAATAATGTTAGGCCTACACTGATTTTTTCCGCAAGCCACATACTGAGGCATTCTGTTGCTACGTTGCACAACTTTTACACAACATTGGAAAAAGGCCCTATTCAGCTTTTTTGTGTAATGGCTGGCATATGTTTCATTAACAGAACTTGAATTCTGTGTCAGTTCAGTCAAACAATGCTAGAAACAAACCGTGATTTAAAAACCAAGGTACAGACCACATCTCATCCCTAATACACAAACGCCCATCTTGAACAGGTGCTGAACAAAATGCAAAATACAGAAGAAAAGTAGGCAGACTTGTTCAGATGAAAATCAGTATATATGAGCTCTATCCTATACTAAACCCTCTTGCCTCATCTACAGGGGAAAGTGAGTTTCGACGAGGTCCAGCTGGAGCAGGTGTGTGAGTACCCGTCGGAGAGCTCCATGCTGGCCTGCACCCCCTACCCTCACGACCTGGGACGGGACGAGAGGCCGCAGAAAGACGAGGCGCAGGACGAAGAGGAGGAGGAACAGGGAGTGATCGTATCCAAGAGCACCAGGAACGTGGGGACGGCCACGGGCCGAGTGCTGAGAGTGGGTCAGTGCCACCCCCTTCTTAAAAAACATAACGTGTGATGGATTGTCGATGCTTTGATGCACTCCTCATGCTGAAAACTCACCAAGACTTTGAGGCTTACGCGGGCCGAGCTGGTGCACTGCTGATTCTTTTGCTGTTAATCTGCACTGTCCTGTCTGAAAAATGAAAAAAGCCGCTAAGGGAGGCTGGAGTGCCTGCTTTCCTTGAAAAATGCAAACCTGCTTCTCAGCAATAATTAGCCATTATTTCTCCCATTGCAAGCCAAAACAGCACATTTTTTCCCAGTTGCATGGCCAGTTTTAGTGTTATTAAATTCTGGGTGGCAGGTAGCTATGTGGGCGAGCTGAGGGTTAATGGAAATCATACTAACAATACTAACCATCTCAGGGAACATCTGTATCAAATGCAACAGCGCAAATTATAAACGCTCAGGTCAAATTGATGATTATTGGAGAGCAAATGGAACGGTATGAGGTTGCATTCATGGTCTTCACGGAACCATAAATGTCATCGGACCCCAGATTCGCCTTGTTTACCCTCCGCCTCCGTCTCTCTGTCTTCCAGATGAGTCTTGCCCTCGGTAGAAGCCAGTCACCTCGCCAAATTGCCCATGTGATGAGATCACCAACCTTTTCTTTTTCTGTGAGAGATGTGTGTGGTTTTCTAATGTTTTGTTTAACTTGAATTGTCGATGAGTATTTGTAATCCCTATGATGTAAAATAATTAGCATCGGGGAGCATGAGTGTTGTAATAAATGTATGTTTTATGCAGTTGATAAAGGGACAATAATAGTGTTTACTGGGGTAAATAATACCTAGTTTTATTTTTATGTGTCAGGGAAATGGAGAAAGAATGTGAATGTATTGTGTGGTATATATTGTAAAAGCTATTGTGGAAGAGTTTTATTTTGACCCTCAGGTATGCACTGTTGGGTGACATCGGATCACTTGGATCACGGATCACGGATCACTTGTCTATGCAAAATGATTGAACTTACCTACTAAGATTTTATTTTTCAGCTAATATATTTGATAGTACTATATTCATTACTTTCTAACTTTAAGTAAGCACTGCCTCAGTACCATAACTGATGTTTATATCATCTGGTTTCATGTGCCTGCTGGATTTGCCCATACAGATGATATAAAGATCCAGATATCTGATTTATTTTTTTCTCATCTGAAGCCTTTTGAATGACTTCTCTTCAGCAGGAGTTTTGTTCAAATTTGAAAGCGGTGGTGCGTTTGGTAAGGCAGGTATCCAAGACAGTAGTTACAGGACTGACTCTTTTTACATGAGCCTTACTCACAATGAAAACAATGGTCACAGTTCATAGTTTTTAAACTTGATGCTTTAAAATATAGATCTTATTTTATTGTTTTTTGTCTTGTGAAAATGGAGAAAGATATTTACTTGGAGAGGAGGATGGGTTGGGAATGCAAACATTTCAATTCACACTTCAATTCATGTCATCATATTACAGCTGCTATATGTTTTTTGGCTGTATTATGTTTATGATATTGTATTATATGTGTGTAAATTAATGTTTTAATTGGCTAAAGAAAATGTGCACTATGAATATTCTGTGCAAATTCTTTTCAAATTATCTTTTTTTTTCTATAATGGTTGAAGAAGCTGGCTTCAAGAGAAATCTAATAAATAATTCTTAAAAGTGTCTGTCATGTTGTTTTATTTGTTTGTTGGTGCTGCTTAAGTCAGGGGTTTCCATTTCACATCAAGAAAGAACATGTCTTTAAACCACAGACACCTACTTGAGAAAGATTGTGTGCGTGTGTCCTGTTGAAGGCGAAAGTGAAACTGCTTTGAAATAAATTGGTAGGTTTGTGTAGTTGTATTATGTTCTTATAATTATGTTGTCCTAATGTAACTATTCCATTATACTACATGAAAAGTGATGTATTTTGACTGCAGATATTTCTGAAATAATAGAGAATTACTTTCTGGGAATATTGATAAGTGAGGGGATATATCTGGGGATATTTAAACATTTTTTGTGCATTGTTTTGAGTAATCAATACAAGGACACTAACAAGGAAAATATTCTCCATCGTGACTGAAAGTGGAGAGTAAAGCGAAAAAATTAAAAATAAACAAACAAATCCTATTGTTAACTCAAGTTGATTATCCCTTATTTTGTTGTCGACCCATGAAACTTCCTCAAGGACCCTTTTTTGCCCCCTTGATCCCAGTTTGAGACCCACTGGTCTGGGCGGTCAGGTGAGGACGCTGCATGTTTATGCTGCACCATCCTGAGGTAAAACGGCGACACCCAGTGGACAGATGCGGTAATGTTTTATACTTTGGGGATTGGTCAGTGGCTGTTTACGGAAACACATTTTGTACGTCAACACGTGTGCAGGCTTGTTGCTTTCTTACGTGCAGCTCTGCACGGTCGGAGTTAAGGAGGAAGGAGAAATATCGAGAGGATTTGCCATGCCCAATTCGACTAATATTTCCTACGTAGGATTTATTTGGCAATGAGGAAATTTTCGGTTCCCACCATGGAGAAGAAAAAGTAGGGAGCGCTCGTCTTCATTTTGACGATTTGAGCCTCTTAAGCCGTGCAGCCCTGCAAAACTTTTCGGTATACAAAAAGGTGGAGGTGGTTTTTGACAGGTTTGACAGATGCAGCAGCAGCGACTGCTAGGCTGAGGTGACGAAGCAACATGATTTTGAGGAAAATACAACCAGGAACTTGCAGAGCATGGCTGTCTCGGGTGAGTCGTTTCCTTTTGAAAGTTTATTTAAATCCTCTCACTGTGGCGCGGCCATGCTGCTGACACGGTGGCCTACATGCAGTTCAACATATAGCTGGTCTGTTTGTGGACAATGAAAGCGAATTCGAGGAACTGAAAGTGATCGAGTTTCCACCCTCAACTTCGTATTTTGATAACGCCCTTGTAATGCCCTACCTTCGACTTGGCATCTGGACAAAACAACGTAGAAGGGAAACAGTGCATATGTCAGCATTCATTGCAGTTGTCTCTGCACAGACATGCACAGGATCTACACTTGCACAGTAGATATGCGACTGAATTATACTTTTAGGGTAAATAATGTTGCAGGCCATGCATTTCACACTGCACTACAGTAATCTCCACTCTGCTTATGCAGTTAATGCAGTATTAAGTTCAAGTGTTTTCAAACTTTCTCACGTTCCAGATCTAAAAGTTGGCTTTCCCATTTGAAGTGATTTTTCCTCAAGGAGTCTTATTTGTAAAATAATAAATTGTTTAGATGTCAAACATTTATCTAGCACCCCAAAGAACTGTTCACAGTCTTAAAGGGCTTTACAGGCCCACTTAACAACAAACAAAACAGGATGTTGCCCCCTGACTTGAACCCTCATAGCAGGTGAGAAAAAAACTCCTGAAGAAAATCCAAAGATTGAAGGGAGAAAGAGAATAAGTCTTAAGAAGGATAAACTTAAACCATACTTAAACTCTAGTAAATAGTACAGTATGTTCAAAGTGGCAAGATTTACACATAATGTTAAAAATAATCACTCAACAATTTCTGGTCAAGTGCCATGAAATTAAACTATTCCTTTTATTGATGGCCCCTGGAACCCATTTAAAGACCCTTGGGAGTCCCTAGACCCCGCTTTGAAAACCTCTATGTTGACATGTGTCCTTAACTTGCAGGTGGCGTTGAAACAGGAGCTGTATTTTTCCTCGGCTGTGCCCCACCAGCCGGTGCCCCCTCTGGCCCAGACCCTGCAGGGCTACCTGCAGGCCCTGGAGCCCCTGCTGCCCCCCGAGGAGCTCAGCCACACCCGCAAGATGGTGCAGCAGTTCGGCAAGCCGGGCGGCCTGGGACAGAGTCTGCAGCAGGGCCTGGAGAAGAGGGCCAGACACACCAAGAACTGGGTCTGTCAGACTGTCATGTCGGTGTGGGAAAGCGCACACGGGCACAGATGTTAGCGGTGGACGGGACAAATAGAGCTGCCATGACCTTTAAAAGTGGAAGCACCAGCTCTGTTGACAGGATATCTCTGGCAAAACCATTTGGCCAAGCTGCTTAAAGCAGCAGCTCTCAATGTTTTTGTCCTCTGACCTCCAAAACAAAGATACTCCGACTCATTTACTCTTATAAAACAGTCGACTTTGACACCAAATTATGAATTTAATATGCCTGTTTCAGGTTATTTGACTAATTACAATTGGAAGGAGCATGCCGTAGAAGCTGCAAAAATTATTGTCTTGCAAGAAAAATGTATTTGTCATTAAGATTAAACACACAGCAGGAACTTTTCTCAGTCCATAAATCTACCTGTGATCCTTCCAAGTCCATAAATCAGTGCTCTGGTTGGGTCCTCACCCCCAGGTTATGAATTAAATCTGTTTTGTGCCTTTAACTTGACAAGTTCAGGTCTGCTGTTTGAGTGATTGTTGATCCTTGGCTGCAGCTGGTGTCATTATTACACTGAGTTTTTTCGTTTTGTCTCTTCCAGATCACAGACTGGTGGGTGCAGTGGGCGTACCTGGAGAGCAGACAGCCTCTGCCCGTGCATTCAAACCCGGCCATCTCTCTTCCCAAGAGAGACTACTCTGACTGGAGAGGACAGCTAGTGTGAGTGGCAGTGAGACAGCGTATTAGCTGGTGTAACGCCAGATTTTAGCCCTTTGAAACACTATTGAAATCTGTTTAAATGTATTTCTGGGATGATGTGATTTTTTTTCTGGGCACATTTAAAGCAGATTCATTATCACAAAAACACCAGGCATGGCAGTCCAAGCAGATGGAAACAGTCAATCTTTTGTTATTTATCATCATTAATTATCATTTTGGTGCTGTGTCTCTGTGTCATCATGCAATATGTTTTGCAAGATGTTAGAAAATGCGCCAAAATGACAGAAAATGAGTCACATTTGTCTGACAGGGTGTAAATTAGCCTTTATTTTTCCATTGAGGGCACTTGGCTGCTTTGTGAGGACTGTGCACAAACCAGAGCGAATGCACAGTCACACACACACATACACACACACATACACACACACCTGTTCCTGTTTATTTTGTACATTGTATTGCTGTCAGCAGAAAACCTCGTAACTCCAGTTCTGATGATTTTCAGGGTGTTAACTTAAGTTGAAAGATTACATGCTCCTGTGTGAGTTAGGAAATTTGTTTTCAAACTAGCATGAACTCAAAAACATGTTATCAAGCTAAAGTCAATGCTTCCCTAATTGTTGAAATAGCACATCTGCAAAACCAGCTTTCCCCCAATAATGAAACGCTCACAGAAACATGTTTGTCTCCATTCAGGTTTGCATCCAAACTGATAGCTGCAGTCCTGGATTTTAAAGCCAAAATCAATACGTAAGTATCAGCTGTATCACACACCTGGGACAAATAATAACTACAAATCCTGTTCGTTTGGGTTTTTAAGTGTCATATGTGTGGGGGTTACCTTGCAAGACAGTATTGCACTATGAAATAAAAACACTACATTTTGTGCTTTTAAAGGTCCTGAGTGAGGTTTAGATTTCAGACCAGCTAAAATTAGACCCATAAATATTATTGAATGATACATGGTCTAACTCTGTGCCAGCAACACGTTCATCAGATGAGTTGGATGTTGTTTTTCTCAGTGCCATAACTCAAACAAGCATAATACACACAAACCTGTAGTTGTCAGGTAACCCGGCAGTATCTGAATTACAAAATCATAATACAATCAAATTAGAACAAATGCTAAGAACTTCATGCAACTATTATTTGAGCCCAGTATCAAATATGAACGTGTCACCCAGTGGTCAACACAATAGTATTTGATGCCACTGTTATCTTCTTGCCAAATGCAGTGATGGCTTTTCACCTTCACCAGCAGTTGTCTTAATGCCCTGACCTTTAGCCTGACTGGCATCACCCTGCATATGAAGCTAACCTGCGTCTAAATTTGTTCGGCTGCAGTCAGTAACAGTATCTGTGCAAAGCCTACAGTGAACTCGATGCAGCACACTGCTGAAACCAATCTCCTGCCATTTCCCTTCTGTATACTCCTCTGGTTGTTTTACCCTGCTTAGAATATGAGATTCGTGGGATTTGTCACAACAGCAGATTTTAGATTATAGTGTCTTACTTGCCAAATGCCAAAAAAACCAGCGATGCTGTTTCCTCCAGCTCTTCTTCTTTCTTTCCTCTTTCTCCCCTCTTTTCCATGGCCATACATCTGCACAGTTTATCCTTCTACACACACACATACACACGCTCAGTCTCAGCTTATCTGTATTTGAGGGGTCACATACACAGGGTTCCCACAGGTCATGGAATTTCTGAAAAGTAATGGGATCTTTAAACTTACATTCCAGACAGAGAAAGTCAGGGAAATTAATAAATTCTTGGGGTAACTCATGGGATATTATGTTGTTTTTTCAGCCTCAATTTCAGAATAAAACAGAATGATCAACTGGAACTGGAACTGGAACTGAAGTGTGTTTAAAATCTTGGTCAAGGAAAAAAAAATGCATGCTACGTTTCTCTCGGTCATGGAAATTCAACATTTTGGTGATGGAAAATCATGTAAAAATCTGGGAATTTTCCATTTGACATCGACTGGAACCCAGCCTCTCTTGCCTATCAGGTGATTCACATACAAAACGCCTGTCTCTGTGCCCTCTCTCCCTCTGTGTGTCAGCGGCCAGCTCCCAGTGGAGTACATGCGAGGCAAACCTCTGTGCATGGAGCTCTTCCCCCTG
>OMLF01048743.1:17882-66841 GCA_900302615.1 Holocentrus rufus | reverse complement strand
AAGATGGGAATATGGAACAAAATATTGCTTTTGGTGAGTAAGCAGGTACTGTTTTTTTTTTTTTTTTTTTAAATTGAGGTTGGCAAAATTCCCCAACTTTCCCTATCTGGAACAGACTTTCCAGAAATTCCACAACTTGTGGGAACCCTGTAAAGTACTTTTCCAGACTCTGCAGAGTAAGCATAGGATCCGTGACAATAACACAGGAACACAGTATGCACAAAACATGCAAACATCATCAGCGGCAACACATTTTTATTTCTCTACCACACAAATGTCTGATGTTTTACCATTTCAAAGAGAAGGCGGACCAGCTTCTCAGACTCTCCTCTGTACTTGGAGGTGAGAGTGGACGAGGAGACGTTGAAGAATGTCGTTCTGCATTCAGTGGCGACTGCTTTGGCCAACAGCGTTTTCCCCGTGCCCGGAGGTCCCACCATGAGCACCCCCTAAAATGAAAACAGTTTCATCAGTTTGGCGTTATCGATACATTACAAAACAAATACCTAAACATCTCTTTCAAATCAGTACCTTCCACGGTCTTCGTATGCCTTTGAAAAACGCTGGCATCCACATGGGCAGCACAACTGCTTCTTTCAGAAGTTTTTTTGCATCTTCCAAGTCCGCAATGTCGTCCCTACAGAAACAGATTCAAATTAGATTGCTTTTCCATAACTTCACTGGCGGTGCTGAGGATGGATGCCAGTCATGTGATAAAAACCATGCACGTCTGACAGATGCAATTAAGAACAAATCCATCTGTTAGAAAGATAAGAGCCAGCACACAGAGTCAAGACAGTCTTTTTTTTCAGGATATCTGGCTGTACTGAAAAGTCCAATGTAGTTAAAACATCAGTGTGAATAATCTGTGTATGAAAGGAATTCCTAATACAGTTTGCAAGCCAATGTTTCAGTGCATGAACAGCTGCTGGTAAGATTTTATATCATGATACACAGACAATCTGAGTGCTGAACTGTATTTTTGCTGGGTCAGGATGAGAATTTTCTTGCTGCTGGAGCAACTGTGCAGCTGTGGAGCAGTAGTGAAATGCATTTTACAAAAATCACTGGTGCAGTTCGTCAAGCCTTAAAAGAAAGATGGATGAACACGCACCATTTAATGTTGGGATTTTGAGATATAATATCTCTCTCCAGAGCCTCCACAAGGTCTTTGTCATATCCTGTCCCGTCAAACTTTTTCACTTCTTTCTCTTGGACGTCTGCTTTGTTCTGGAAGGCAAACAAACAGAGTTATTACTACACCCCGAGGGGCTGAATGCAGCCCATGTGGTCTGTTTTATAACAGACACAAACTGGAATGACAGGCTGGGCATGACTGTGGCTACTGACCAACAATGCAAATAATTTTGTCTCAATCATGTTATGCAATATTACAAACAGAATAAGAACAGCCCATTCTTTTGTAGGATGTTTAGCCTGGCTGTGAAAGACGACACTGGGTGGTGATTTGAGAAGCAAAATTAACAAAAGATATTCTACAGTGAGTCTAATGAATGGGTACAAATCATCGGTTTAGCTAATACAGCTAACAGTTCATTCACCTTATCGTCCTTTGCTTTGCCAGCAGCCTCCTTTGACTCTTTCGTCTCCTTCTTGTCTTTGCCCTTGGGAGGTTTGCTCTTGTCCCCGTTGGGCCCGCGAGGCGAATGCCTCTGTTGTGCCCTCACACCCACACTGAGCCGGTTGTTGTGAGGTTTGCTGTCTTTATAAGGGTTGGCAGGCCTTCTGACTGGACATGGCGAAAATCTATGAAAAGAGAAGAGCTATCAGCAGCAGTCCAGTCATACATTTCAAACACAACTAGAATTCCTCTACAGAATGAGTGCATATTTTTGATAACTTGAATCTCAACCGTTTCTGCAAAAAAATCAAAAACAGACATGTATTAAATTTATATATCTATACCTATCAATCTATCTATCTTTATTATATCTATATACATAAATATCATGTATTTCATGTTGACCCCCAGTTGAGTTTCAAAAAAAGCGCTTTATAAAATAAAGACTTCCTAGAGTTTCAAAGCCCAAGACTTTTAATTTGAAGCATTCAATCCTTCAAAGTGAAATAATGATATGAAAATCACCAAAACTCAAAACTACAGTTACCAGGTTTTCACAGTGCTACGGTGATGTGTCATTACTTGGAAGAAAAGCATACTGCACAAGACACTTCTACACTGTGTGTGCAAACGCTCAACAAATATTGTAACGCTGCCAGACAAACAACTGAGGTAAAACAAATCTTGAGAGAGGGAATGTGGGTTTCACACGCCAGCCTTCCAGAGGGCAGAACAAGAACAAAAACAGTCTCACACCAAAGATTCAAGAGTAACACTAATCTCAATCATATGACTACATCAGGGTTATTGTCCTCACATAAATAGATTATACAACACCGCTCACAAGCTGTGTGCTGCAGAGGTGAACAGTGGAGCACAGAATAACCCCAACAATATCCAGTATCAAAGAAATGGAAAGGCAAAAGTCTGGGTTATTTTAAAATAGAAACTACTCCAAATCTACATCAGGGTCGATCAAAAGAACTGGACCTACAGTGTTTGGTTGTTCTCAGAACCATGACAAATAAGCGCTGAAAACTGAGGAAACCAAGGACTCAGGAAATTCGATTAGTAATGAATAAGATACAGAGTTTATAAAGTCTGAAAAACAGGGGAAAAAACATCATATGATCACATGTAATGACAACACTCTCCTACCTTGGTTCCACTTGCACAGGCCTCACATCACAATCATCATGATTACTTGGTTTAGAGGGGGCAGTGTCCAGCTGAAAGCTCTCCAAAGTAGACATAATTTCCTGAACATGTTTATTCTCTTCACTAATTTCTTGCCACAGCTGTAGAAAAAAACCCACAAAGACAGAAGTCAGAAAAGCCAGAGTCCCTTTCGAATATTATTTGGTCTGATTTGAAGTGCTGACAACTTCCTGACAGTGCAAACAGGACAGTGACACTGCCGCCATCAACTCCACATTTACCTGCTGCCACCTCTGCTGAAAGCCGCTGTCACGCACAGTGTACACATACTTCTTGATCTGCTCTAGCACTCCGTGATAGAAAACACTGGCTGAGCTGTAGTTTCCCAGCAAGGCGTACTCTCTGGCAAGCTTCACGTTCTCGCTGATCTCCCGTAGACTCATTCTAATGTGGGAGACAGAGAGCAAGTCATTACTCACATGTCAAAAACACAGCAGCAAGACACTGCAGAGCCACAGTAAGATAAGCTGCATATTTTACAGATACTTTGTCAATGTTGGATTTTTTTAAAATAACCTTGCTAACACTGACCCAAATCTGATCTTAACACTGGCAAAGTAGACAGTGATACTTCATTTTTAAGTGTTTGAAAGTTGTATTCATACTCAACTATGAGGTGACAAAATGTAGATGTTCAACAATGTGTCACCTGCCTATTGGCTACATGACTACAGACTATGTACTCAGACTTTGAATATCTACAGTCTACTATTCACAGTGTTGTATCACCTGGACCTCAGCACACTTTTCACTAATTCATTATAGCCACTTGATAGTGATCTGAGTTATCAGTACTGAACGATCCCAATAAATGTGACCATGGTATTTTATTACCTTGGCGACACTGCAGCAACATCAGCGTCATGTCAGGAAAGGTGGCCAGTTTAACCTCTATTTACCCAGAGAAAGTTAACTGAGAAAACATACTCTTTTCGAGCATAAACCTGTTTCACTTCCATAGTTAAATTCATAGCCTGGAGCCGACCACGTTTAGCTATCTTGCTGTCTTGTACAACAGACAGGTACTTAAAGACACAAAATCTCTCAAGAATTTCATGTAACAATAGTTCTTTTGTTTCAACAAATATTAGCATAATCACAAAGATATACAATTATTAATTGTATTCGGGTAATTCCTTTAATGAACCTCCTGTTCAGTGCATTAGCCCCGGGCCTCGCCCTACTAAAACAGCAAGCACACCCACCTGTTGAAAAATGCGACACAAAAGTGTACACACACCAAGATGTCAGCGTTTAAGATATGTGAGGTTCAGCCTTCGCTTTTGTGCTGGGCCAGACTAAAAAGCCAGTTACAAAATAGTCCAAACTGATTACAGGGACCACGCTTGAACTACGGACAGCTATGCATCCTTCAGTTTGAATTTCAAGCCGGTTGGTCGGTTTCCACTTTCTCGTCAAGCCAAAAAGTCGGAAAACATTAACTTTTTATTTTCTCTTTCAAATCCACGAACACAAGGACTCTTTAGTCCCCAATGAAAATTAATACTAGTCAAAAGGTTTCCAAAAGTGGTTAGTATTAAGTGTATACTTAACTTTTTAGGTGAAAACAAAGATCAACGCAGCTGGTGAAAGTTATGACGAGTTCCGGTAGTGTTCACAAAGAGGTTACATTGCTTGACAGTCCACAGGAACTGAGTGCCACGAGGACGTTTGTAGTTCTATGTGCAATCAGGGAAAGGAGGCCAAACTTGACAAAAAATATGCAAAACTAGATATTAATATTTAACGTTTTTCCTGCTCTCGTGCCCTCATAGTGGAGTCTTACTTGTGTCAAGCTAGGTTTTAAAACAGAACTTCCGGGTACGACCTTCAAGATAAAACCAAAATGTGTTCTAACGTGGAAATAAAGCTGATGGTGCTCTACTTCTACTGTATATTCGTAACAGTTTATGCCTATTTAATATGCCATATATTCAACTAAGTCTACTGCATGCCTTAGAAATGTTCCATGTTCAACTTACATGTGATACAACCTGCTAAACTGTCAAAGATCAAAATGTAAAATTGTATTTGGAAGAGTGGAGGAGACTATTTGATAAAGAATTTTAAGTGTCCCGGTTGAATTGTAGAATAGGATATCACTGCTCAAACGGTTTTATTAATATTCTGATCGCTATTATACCCTGTAACAACACTCCCCGCTGCCAGGAGTGACAGATGCCCCTGTTCAATTTTGAAAGAAATAACTCTCACTTCCGGTCGTATTCTATTCGATTGTCTGGCTTGACGCACCTGACCTGATCAAAGCCCCTTTATATACCAGAAGCCCCCCAGTTCCTGAATATTTAATAACACTCTATGTGGAATATACCACATGCTATATAAAATGTTGTCCATTTGGTTTACACAAGAACTTGGGGGTTAGAAAAGCAGCTTTGTGTAGTCAGTTCAAATTCCCACTCGGGCTGAGAAAATGTAGGTGAGGAACTGGAAATAAGAAATCCTCTCCGTTTTATCACCATCCACTGTTGTAGTGCGACTGAACAAGAGATGGATGAAAAAGAGCTCAACTAATTTCAGTGTCAATGACATTTACATAATCTACAAACACAGACACTTTACCAGAGTTTTACCTTTTCATCTGCACTATTTCGACAACCTTGTCACAGGCTATCACCTATGAGCTTTCCAGTCCTGTTAGGCACAAGAATGTTGGATAATAATGTTTCTTCAATTAATCACTGTTAAGATGATTAATTGAAGAAACATGAAGATGTTGAAATAAACAGTCTCACCACACAGCCATTCATTCATTTTATTAGCCAAAATAAATGACTTCAAATGCAGCTTAACAATTCTCAATATGAATTTAAATATTCGCAGTATGAACTACATCAGTCACACTTGAGGTCACATGTCAACGACTTGCTTTGTTACACGTGCGTCCCTTACTTGGCTTTTTCTTCCTGTGGGGAGAAAAAATATGATTTAGAACGGAATGCAAATTAGCTATCTATTTATGAGTAAACAGTAATACTTCTATCACGTTGTTTAATTGTCTTTGAGTCACCTGTTCTGTAAAAATATGAAGGCTCTTCAACTTAATCCAGCAATCACACCTATATTCTCAAGAATAACCCCTATATTCTCAATAAAATAGGTGTTGATTGGTTGAATCCACTAACTGATGAATTGCAATCCAGGTTTTTATTTTATTTGTTAATTTGTTTGCTTTGACTTATTTGTGTATTTATTTACTAGCATCCCTTAGGAGACCTACCATTCAATATAATTATCATTGGTTGGGACTGACCTAAACACTAATTTTCATGATGGTTGTCATTATTTAAATTTTTAGGAGAAACAGTCCTATGATCCTTATTTAACTGTCATATGATCAGCTCAATGAAAGTCTGATAGGATATTCTTTCAACTCATAAGTGAACATCACAAGGATGAACTCGTGATCTGATGACTAGCATGAGTTAATGATCCAAGATGAGCACGTTTCACCAAATTATATGACCAGCTATTCCGTCTATTTCAACATAAAATACAGACATACATTTGGAATGTCTGCAGTGTGTGAGGTACCTTAATGGCGTTGGCCAGCTCTTGCAGTGCTTGCTCATAGCGGTCCTCCATACCCTTCAGGTTCCCCGGCTGCACGATGTGCTTTTGGATCCCCGGGCTGCCTGCCTCCGTCACCATCTTAAGAAAGTTCCTCTCCTGTGGAATCAAAGCACAAAGTTGTTTTGTTTATACATTTGTCCATCTGTCTTTCCCAGACAGGCACATACGAACATAATGGCTGCAATTTTGAGATGAGAACGTGACAATGTTTCACCTGCACTGCCAACAGAAAGGTGAACGCCAGGCCTGTTTTCCCTGCCCTCGCTGTTCTTCCAATCCTGCAGCAAACACAATATGAACACAACATGATGGAGCTAGAAAATATGACGGATTGGCCACTTATGACCATCTGTCCACCACTGTCTTGTGACGGAATGTTAATTGTGAAATAAATGAATAAAATAAAATTAATCAACAAATTAAAATAGCCTTCCCCAAAACCTTTAGCATCACAGTAAAACAAAATGATGCAATGCAAAAAATCTCTATCTTAAGTCATTTATAGTCTCATATTCAGTGCTAAAACCTTGTTTTTCTTCAAAGATGGTAAAAAATCCGTCAGTGGGATAAGATAATCCCATTTGTTTCCAATGCTGATCAATGTCTTTTCTTGAATCAAGTGTCATTTTCTTGATCCTAATGAGCTGATCTGCCTTATTGTGCCTTGTTTCAACATTATTTGTACTTGTTCCCCCCAAAAAATCCTGTGAAACTGCATTGGAAACAAGTGGGATTACCTCAACCCACGGGCAGATTTTTTTAACCTTAGAAAGAAAACCAAGATTTTAATGCTGAATATGAGCATAAAAGACTTGTTGAGATTTTTTGCAGTGCAGTCATGTAAATTTAATTTTGAGCAAACAATGTGAGAGAGGACAACCTACCTGTGAATGTATGTCCTGATGTACTGTGGAGCATCGTAATTCACAACACATCTGACCCCATTGATGTCGATGCCCCTGGAAGCAGCATCGGTGCTGATCAACCTTGAAAGATGATATGTCATTTTGTTAGTTTTCTTTTAAGCTCACACATAATAGGAAGTTAAGAATGACTAACCATGAGTATTAGATACTTTGGACAAAAGTCAACATCTTACACATATAAACACACACACACACACACACTCACAGCTGGATCTTTCCCTGTTCAAAATCCCTCAGAGTCTTCTTCCTCTCATTCGGCGAGAGTCGGGAGGAGAACTCGGCGACCTGGACTCCACCAAACAGCTGCACCAGCAGGTACAGTCTGCAGAGACAAAACAGTATCACCAAGACAATGTAACATCAAATATCAAAATGGCAACTGGCACATGCACAGAAAAATCTAATTTATACAGTGGGCCTGAGCAGTGTGTTTTTTTGGCCAACCTGTGCGCAGCCTCTCTGGAGTTGGTGAAACACAGCATGGGGCTGAACTTCATGCGCAGGATCAAGTGGAGGATGAGGAGAGGCTTTTTGCTCAGAGTGCAATGCACATAATACTCCTGGAAAAGACAATCCACACATACAGGAAATGACACGCTTGCACAGTAAAGTATTACAAAGCAACAAAGCAAAGTTTGTTTTCGTATGTTTGATGTGTGGTGTCTGAGACATTGCTGCTTGAAGCTTTGGGACTTTTTGGTCCTTTGGTGGCGCTATGGGGGGTCAAGCGTAAAAACGCTTCATTTTATGGCCCAGGTTTAAAATACCATAATTATGCTTTAAGTTTCATCCAAAACAGGCCAGCAGAGGCTCAGAAATTGTGCGTGATGGACAGATGGAGATCAGTAAAAAGTCAATCTTTGAAGGCAGGGGGCGGAGAGATATCTTTTTCACCGTTGCTCACTTTTTTGATGCATTTCTGTGCACGCTTACCGTCAGACTCTCAGGGAAGTTGTATCGCTCTTGTGTCTGGGAGCTGGGTTCTGGTGTGCTGAGCTGACTGCAGGCGGCGTTGTTAGAGCGACTGTGGACCGAGCTGAAGAGTCTGGGCTGGTAAAGTCCCAGCTGCTGCAGCTTCTCCGGGTTCTGGGTGAGCGTGGCAGAAAACAGCAGCTTCTGCAGGGGCATCTGGGGCGGAGACAGGCTGGAGTGGAGCAACACAAGCAAACATGGTTACTGTTGTAGGGGTGGAATCTAGCATTAGCATTTGACTGCAATAAACCACTGAATTCCTCAAAGAATTTGATGTAATTGAATGGGAATGAATGAAATGAAAGGGAGTATTTTGTCAAAATCAATAACTGTTTTAAATCAAGAACATTTCTGCATTTCTGGAAAACATTTGTATCTTTCTCGGTTGAATAGATCCTGTTTTCCTTTCTGTGTAGACCCTGAGTATTCGGGTGACAGGTCGACCCACCTGGCTGCTGTGATGTACGCGGGCTCAGTCCTGGAGAAGATGGACACAGCTTCCGTTCCACTTCCTGATCTGTACACTGCTTTGGTCACTTGACCGAGCCAAGAGTGATGCATGCTGTCAATCATCCGGTCGGCCTCATCAATAATCTGTGACAGTTGATTCAAGTTTAGTTCCCAGTTGAAACCACTTTCTTTTCAAAAGGCACACAAACGGCATGTTTGACCCGGTGTTATGATATACAGTGTGCGCTGGATTTTTCAAAACACGCAGGTTTAAGACAGATTGGTTTAAAGAACTCACAAGGAATCTGAGCTGTTCCAGACAAAGGCCCGAATTCTTGTTCATGTGATCGACCAGTCGACCTGGAGTAGCCACAACGATATCTGCTAAACTGCGTCTCATGCCCCCTCTGAAAGAAAGCAAGCAAGCCAGACAGAAAGAAAGAAAGAAAGAAAACAGGAAAGAAAGAAAGAAAGAATAATAAATGTTAGTATTACTATATTGTAAGTAAGGGAAGCATTTTTTGACACTTATAGGTGGGAAATCAAAATTAACTTATTTCAATGAACTTGAAAACTTGAGTCAATATTTGTGAACATGAGCAAGTCTCTCCCAGATCTGAAAGCCCCATAAATAAGACTCTAACTGGTATTGTCATCAAGCTAATGCTTTTTGTCTTTAAGCAACATATTTGAACATTTAAACCTCATTTTGTCCATTTATTCCTTGTATCTCATGAAGAGCTCTCTTGGCAACCATCATTTTAAAGTGATGCTTTTGTTTTCACACTCACCTCATTTCCGAGAGCGAAGCCTGCTCTGCTGCAAAGGACTTCTGACCAGCTAGCATGACAACTTTGAGAGCGGTGCCTTCAGCGTAGGATGTGAAAACTTTGCAAACCTGCGTGGATGAACGTGTCAGCCAAGCTTTTCAAAACTCTGGAGCAACTTGAAGTTTTTGTGCAAATTGTTTTTAAAGCTCAGTTACCTGTTGGGCAAGCTCTTTGGTTGGCAAGACGACCAAAGCCCGGACTTCACACACAACCCGCTCCATCAGCACCTAATATGACACACAGAAATCCATTTTACTAATACCAAGAGAGGAGAAGTAATGTACTTCACACATAAAGCATCATGAACATGAATAATACTCTCCCATATATAGAAGTAATTAAGCAAAATTTCTTGTATTGTCAGGGACTCCACACATTTTCACAGACAAAATTTCAAAACTTTTCCATGACTTCTCAAGGACCGATAATAAAATTTCCATGACCATTTAGATTTTAAAATTCCATGACTTTTCCAGGTTTTCCATGACTACAGAAACCCTGTATTGTTGTCATCAAGAGACAAATCCTGGAGCTCCTCCACTGATGGTCAAAAGGATTTAGAGACAGAATAAAATTACAGAGCGATTTTATACTTTCTGCTTGAAATCTGACAGCAAAGTTGTAAAATGACAATCATGTGGAGTTAAAACTCAAACAAATCAGTTTCAAATTTATCACTGATAGAGCAGCTCCAGGTTTTACCACATGGTGATATCACATATCAGATGCTTGGCTTTCCTATTTATAGTTTTGACAGAAAGCTGAACATGTTTTTATTTATTGCTTCAGGTGTTTCACCTGTATGACAGGTATGACGAACGCAAGAGTCTTGCCACTGCCAGTTGGTGCAGACACACAGATATCTCTGGGCTTGTACCCCCCTCGTCCGATCAGCAGCCCATGATGTGCGCTTTCCAAGACGGCTGGAATGACTTCTGCTTGCACTGAAGAAAATAAACATAAAAATAAATAAATGACAGTATTATGACATCTCCTAATGATCCTGTTAAGGTACACAGTCAATAGAAATATGAATTCAAACCCAGTTTTTGTCATTACCTGGAAAGAAGTGTTGAATCCCATTATTTTCTAGTTTCTTCACAAGCTGAGCGGAGACTCCTTGTACTTCAGAGATGGGGATCAGGTTGCTTTTAATGTCTCTGTTAATAACATCAGGCTGAGCAAGCCACTGAGGCAGGACTCTCTGCACCTAAGAGCACAAGAACAAAAAGATAGCACATGCTAAGAACGCTGTTTTTTCCCTCCTTAACAGTCATCATCCTCAAGTGGCCCATTTAGAGAGGAGCCTCGGATTCAAACCCATGCAGAGAAATGACTGATCTTTCCAGGCAGGTCACTGTACCTTTTGGACGGGTTTATTCTCAAATCCTCCAAGAACTGTGAAACCAGTCTGGGCAGATGTCCTCTCTGTGTCCTGTTTTGTTATGTTGTGTTTGGCCTCTACTTCCTCCTGCTCCTGCTCCTTCTCCTCCTCCTCCTCCTCTTTTTCTTCTTCCTCCTCTTCTTCTTCTTCTACTTCTTCCTCTTCTGTGCTCTTCTTTCTGTCTCTTCCAGCAACAGCAGTGTCTGCAAGATCTTTTACTAAAATCACAAGAAAACACCAAACACAAACTGAATACCATGAGCATTGCATTTTGTTATGTATGTACATTATATTAGCTACGTCACAATTTAAACATTTTTAAGTAATCTGTATTAGACCACTTTGACAATGTAGCCCTCATGTGCAAGATGATTTATTGAAAAAACAAAAACCAAAAAAAAAAAAAAATGGGTACATTTGTGGTTGTAGAATTATTTCATATGCCTTATATGCATAGACACAGTATAATATGTCTCAGATTAGTGGAGGAGTTCAAGTAAACATTCAATAAATCCACAAGACACCCTCTTGACTAAATGACACCTTTGGGTTTTGTCTTAGTGCCATCACGTCTTGGACGCTCGGTTCTCTAGGTTTTAAATAACTTAATAAGTTTAAATAATTCTTTTCAAGCATGTGCATGTGTGAATCTATGAGCATATGTAAGAACCAGGTTGACACACACACACACACACACACACACATACACACACACACACCTGACTGGTCATTTGTCTTCTGTTTTGCAGCTTTTTTTGTTTTCTTTTTCTCCTTGGCAGGCTCTTCCTGGTTGACAGTGTCAGAAACATGCAAAGATTCTGTTGGCGTTAGTCCTGATTTCTTCTTCTTTGAGTGCTGAGGCTCCTCGGTGCTATCCTTTCCAGCTTTTCTTTTCTTTTTGACAACCTGTTTATCTGTCTGTACTTCAGACAAGTGTTCTCTGTGGCTTGTCTCGCTCTGTTTCTCCCTCTCTTTTGCCTTCTTCTGCAGTTTAGCCAATAAAACTTTGGACCGAGACTCTTTGTTTGAGATGCTCTCATCTTCATCATCTCCCAGATATCTGTGGACAAAATGAAAGAAATTACATATTACAGATAGTAAGGCCAGTTCTACAAAATAAATTGTAGTGTTTATTTGTATTAACAAAAGACAATCACTGCCACATTAAAAGACCTACCTGTTCACAAGAAACAGGGCCATTTTAATAGCTAAAATGTCCAAAGAAAGTTTTTTCTTCAAGTATAATGTAAATGTGAAGAAAATTATTCACACACAACTTGTCAACTAAACATGGTCCACGTTTGTAATATATCTGAATTTTACTTTAAAACTGAATAAAGTAACTCTCTGCTGCATTACACGATCATTACTTTCTCATGTGTTTTGCTTTCCCACACGGCGAAGGCGCGTGAAAATGACGTCAGTCGCCATTTTTATGACAGTGGTGAGGACGCGACCACTTTAACAAGATAGCGCGGTGCTCTGTCTTTACTGCAAATTTAAAGTAAAACAAATTAACTATCCTTTGTGAGCTACTGTCAATATATATGATATCCAACAATTTACAGATCGAAACAGGTGAATGTAGCATGATCGTTACTCCCTCTTAACAATATGTTTTTTCATCCCCTCCCCTTATGTGCATCTATCCACATGATGACGTTTACCAATCAAAATAAAGCCTGGGTGTGGTGGAAATTTTCAAACAGAACAACTAACATAATAAGTTAGACAGTGGGTAGGCGAATAAGCTTGGTTCTTGAAATGAATTATTTTTTTCTGCTAATTGCATTATAATTGTTGGGTGATAGTGTATTAACAGCCATGGCAGAAGAATCTGCTGTTAAAGTCTGTGTCCGAGTCCGTCCCCTTATCGAACGGTGAGTTTTGAGCCAACATGAAAGGAAGAAACGTTAGAAATCATGAGCTAACTGACCGTTGGCTAACGTTAATGTTAGCGCATTTATCGCTAAAGTTTGAGGATCAATGATGATTCTGTTGTTTCGAAAAGAAAACTCGCTATTTATCTATTAACGGTGTAGCCAGTGTTTCCTTACGCTAACTGTACGTTTGTTTTGTGGTCTACTTATAAGTTAGGTGCCATAGATCTTGAAGAAGCCCTCGAAATAACTGTAACGTTATACCGAAACCGGGTCTTGAACGTAGTTAGCTAGCTAACGTTAGCTAAATAAAGGATTTAGAATAAATCCTTTATTCAGCCAAAGTTAGCCATGGAGGGCCGAGAGGCTGCAGGTTTTCATTCCAACCGAAAACTCCACCAGGTGATTTCACTGATTCGTCCCTTCTCTCTGCTTGGGGGTAGGGTGATCAGTGACTAACCTGGTGGAGTTTTCGGTTAGAATGAAAACCCCCCGGCCCTCCATGGCACCAGTTTGACATCCCAGATTTAGATCCTAGATTAAATTGCAGATGTCTTAGATATATTGCGTGTTTTTCGTGTGTTTCACGTGAGAACCAGTAGACTCCAGCAGACATAGCGTTACATCCCGATAAGTGCTCAGCTATTTTCACCTGCATGAATCTAAGTAGCTAACGTTAGCTTAAATTGGTTAAGTTAATTCAGCATTCTGGCATGAAAAAGTATTTCACACTTGACACTAAAATTCCTGGGCTGCAAGTCCCACGTCCGTATGTCCGACCATATTGTTAATTTCGATTCATTGCTTCCCTTCACTTGTACGTCGTATGTGTTGTTATTTATAAAAGCAGTATTTGCCGATTGTGTTGTGGCAGCTGCCAGTATAAAGTGGTATCCAGCGTGACATACCAGTAAACTAGACTGCCATACCAGTTTATAAGCGGCATCTGCCGGCGAGAAGTGGTATCTGACAGTGGAACAAGAGTGGCATGCCATTAGCCACTTTTCGATCTCGGTCCTGCTGGTATTTGTTGACATACTAGACATTTATTGTCATAGGCTACTTGTCCACAATCTTTAATCAACGTCTTACCACGCTTTAGTTTGACTGTATTTTCCAAAGTGGTTAAAGATGGTTAATGTTTTGTTACCAGTTCATGAATAATAACATGAAATAAAGGTTACATTTACAATGTAATAACTTGCTTTTGTAAAAGTTTGTGAGACCACTGACAAAAAATAGCCCTACAAACATCTCATAGGACCTTCTGCATTTCAAGACAAAAAAAGTAATTGATTGGCAAAAGGATCTTTATTTTTTGTCATTTTTCACTTGCAACAACTCTTCATACAGGTTATATCTTGGAGCACATAATCGCACCCAGCTCTGTATATTACAACATATATAAATTTGTGATTTTTACTTGAAATGGGCTATCAGATATATTGTGCAAACATCTGCGCTTTCACATACTTTCCTTATATAGTACACCAGATAATAAAGACCATAATCTGTGATGACAGGGACATCTGATCCTCTGTACTGTACAAATATTGAATAATTGATTTTCTGTTGCATACTCGCTTTTGTGTTTGCAATTCCAGCCTGAAGTATCAGTGATCTCCAGTAAAATATGTAAAATTGTCTTATCGTATCAGTATATACAGGAAGATTATGGACAACCATTAATGTGTTTCTTCTCTGCAGGGAGGAAAGTGCTGCCACAGAGACTGCCGAGCCTGTCCAGCTGCACTGGAAAGCTGAAAAGAAATGCATTCAACAAATTGATGATGGGAATCCAACCAAAACTTTTAGTTTCGGTATGTTTTGCAAAACGTATGAACAGCAACAATCATGCTTTGTCTGTAACAAAGCAGTTGTAACATTGCAAATGGCTTGAAGTTGGTTTCATACCATCTGAGTACACACAGATGACATGGATGCATATTTTCCCTGAGGTTTTCATGACAAAGTAGTGCTGGGGGGGTGATCTTCTTATGAAATTATGAATTACCGATTAGTTTGATATTTTCTACAGCAGTTTGGAAAATCAAAAAGTTTAGGAGGAGAACTGTGTGATGTCTATACCTCCATATGAATTTTTCTTATATGAAGAAAATCTTTCCATTATTTTTAGATTTATTTTTTTTTGCTTTGTGGCCCTTCAGAGTTTGACGTGCTAAGCACCTGACAGTTTTCCAAGTATGAATCGAATTCCAGAATTTGAAATCTGATTCAAACACTCTCGATTACTGTAAGGAGCTGTGAATGTAAGCCTCAACCAAATGTCATACTGTGTTTTTCACATACCTTGCTATTTTGCTCTGAGCATCTCTAAAATAGTAAAATGTAGCATCCTCCGTTTAGAATAAGATGAGCTAACAGCAATTTACTGCACATTTTATAGATTCCAATTGTGAAATTGTATTTATTTTTTACAGACAGAGTGTTCAGCGCTGAAGAAACAACTCACCAGCTGTACCAGGACATTGCAAAGCCCTTGGTTGTTTCAACTGTTGAGGGATACAATGGTACGTAGTTTACACTGAACATAGTGAGATCTGCCCTGGACATCAATCAGTGGCCATCTTTTCACACCCCTTGGCCAAAATGGGGTCGTGTCTGTGGCATATCACAGTGTATTAACTGGCATAACTTCCAACTGGATGATCAGACTTCTATCAGATTTGGTCGGAGGGTTGGTCATGAGTCAAGGAAGGAGTTATCCATCACCGCAGTGCTTAGTGAGAGGACAACATGTTTACTTGTATGTCTTTTCAGATATATTAAACTCTTCCACTTACAATCCTTATAGGCACCATATTTGCTTATGGGCAGACGTCATCTGGAAAGACTTTCACCATGATGGGGAGTGACCTTATTCCAGGAGTGATACCGCTGGCCATGGAGGATGTCTTCCAGACTATTAAAAATGTGAGAATGTCGCACATATTTGAGATCTGCTGATGTTTGCTCTATAATCAGTGCTAATTTTAACCAATGGATTATCTCTTGTCTTTAGTTTCCAAAGAAGGAGTTCTTGCTCAGGGTGTCATATATGGAAATCTACAATGAAACTGTGACCGATCTGCTTGTTGATAGCTGGAAAAGAAAGCCTCTGGAAGTCCGTGAGACCCTCAATGTAAGTGTGCTAGATTTTGTAGTTTAATAAAAAAGAAGAAAAATGGAAGCGGTAGCAAAAGAAATAAGTGCATGTGAAAAAACAAAAGCAACGTATGCAATTGTAATTGCAATTACTCTTATGCAGAAAAACATATATGTTGCTGACCTGACTGAGGAACTGGTGACTTCTCCTGCACAAGCCCTGGCATGGATTCGTAAAGGAGAAAGTAAGATCTGAGCTTAAACCAACCTATCAGGAGTAATCACATGCATACACTGCAGCCTGAGTTTTAACAACTGTGTGTTTTCCTTTTCATATTTACTGCACACCCTGCCTCTCCAGAAAATCGACATTACGGAAAGACAAAAATGAACCAACGCAGCAGTCGCTCGCACACAATTTTCCGAATGGTAAGTGAGGCATAACATGGCATGATGGATTTTACGTGACATGACGTCTGCACTCTATTTCATGACTTTGTTTCTCTCAGATCTTGGAGAGCCGTGAGAGGAGCGACCCAGCATCGGGCGAAAACGCTGACGGGGCCATTATCGTTTCCCATTTGGTAAACTGGCCGTCCCTTTTCTTTTCATCCTTCTTTCTGCATGTTGTATATTGGCCCTTGCTATTATCTGCTCACTGACAATTGCTTTATCAATTTTTTCATAGAATTTAGTCGATCTGGCTGGATCAGAGAGAGCAAGTCAAACAGGAGCTGAAGGTAAGTTTGAGTGAAAGACTGTCTGTTTTAGTTAGCGGTGCTGTAAATGTAGTATAAAACGTGCCGTAGATGTGATCTTGTTTGGAAAAAGAACGGAGTTATCCTTTATGATGGCTTAATCAACCATTTTTTTTCACATCACAGGTGCACGTTTCAAGGAAGGATGCAATATCAATCGTAGTCTGTTCACACTTGGACAGGTGATCAAGAAGCTGTCTGAGGAGAGCCAGAGGTGCGTAAAGAATTAACAACAAACAAAACAAAAAAACTGCTTGATCTACTGTACTTGGGCATTGCCGACACATTATACAGAATTGATTCACCATTTTCAGTCCAAGGTGAAACCCAAGGAAAGAAACAGCTGTTTCTCATTCTTTTGAAATTCGACAACATCTGTATGAAATGACAGAATTGAGTTTTGGTTATTCAGTTCCATGCTTTAGGAGGGAGCTGCTGATGTTCACGAAGCTGGGCTGTCCAACAGTATATGAAGAACAAGATCATTTTAAACCTGAGAGATGATTAGCAGTCAAGATTGGTAGTCAAAAAAAGGTATTGACAAATGGCATTTTCTCTATTCAGGGGTTTCACGAACTACAGAGACAGTAAGCTGACCCGCATCCTGCAGAATTCATTAGGTGGGAATGCCAAAACGGTCATCATCTGCACAATCACACCTGTCACTTTGGATGAAACTCTCAGCACTCTTCAGGTTGGTGGAATCTGGAGATTTACATTCTCGATCCTTCATATTAACTCAACTGCTGCTTTTGATTCTTGTTTGAGCTATTAGTATGAAGTGTGATGTTTCACTCAGTGTTGGCTGTTCCATGCCTCGTTTGCATTTGCAGCTAAGATGCAGCAGTGTAGCAGTGTGCATAAATGTGTGATATTTTAACCATTACAGGGAGCATGACATCAAAAAATAAACACATGGGTGATGTTTCATTGACTTTATTTTCTCAAGAAATGTTGTAATTTCATCTGTCAGTTTGCCAGCACTGCAAAGAACATGAAGAATGACCCTCACGTCACAGAGGTTTCAGACGATGGAGCTCTACTCAAAAGATATCGCAACGAAATCGTGGACCTCAAGCGACGGCTTCAAGAGGCAAGTGTAAAACACCCCAGCGTCCTGAGTCATGCTCTTTGTTCCTCCTGTCTCTGAAATGTCGTTCGCTCCATTACGGCGTCAATCCCTACCCAGCCAACTCTGGATTATCCACATCCCTCTGCAGGTTTCTTCGATCACACAAACCACGGCGACTGAGAAAAAGGTTCTCTCTCAGCTCCTGCAAGAGAAGGACCAGCTCCAGAGAGAGCAGCAGGACCGGATCAGGAACCTCACCAAACTTCTCGTCACCAGCTCAAACTTTGTTCCCGTCCCGAAGGTAGCTACAGTACCAAATGTAATATGTTGACTTTAGGCGGTTTTCTCCTTTTTGTTTTTTCATCATGACACTCTTTGTTTTGTCATGTCAAGATGCCAAAACGAAGGGTTACATGGGGAGGAAAGGTCCTCAGGCTCGCCCAAGAATCAGAGAACAATCTGGGTCTGCCAGATCTCAGTTTTGCTGAATCTTTCACCCGGAAGAGGAAAGCTGAACGGTCTTGCTTATCGGAGCTGCCTGAAGGTAAGAATGACACATTAAAAGGTATTAATAGCATGAATACAGCAGCATTTCATTCTATATATATTGCAGATTTGAATGTACATGATATTCTAGCAATGTCCACATAATGCACTGTATCAATTTCAAAGCAGCTGCTTTCTGTATTTTGTCAGATGATGAGGACTTTGATTCCCGTTGGGAAATTCCTGAAGAGCCTTCGTACGACACAGAGATGAATCAGAGCTCTGTGACTGTTCGTAGCTTTGGAGACAGGTGAATATACCCTGTAGTGCTAATATTATCTATGTCAGGAAAACAATTAACATTTCCTCCATTGGTTACATTGTGGTAGGTTCTCTGTTAGGCCTGATCTTTGAGTGCTTGTAAGGTGCTCGGTCACAGTTGGTGAACACAATGGTTATCTGAAGGTCTGTGTGTGTTTTTTTTTCTCTCCTTCTCTTCAGTCCCAAAGACTTTATATCTCCAAACCGGATGCATGAACTCTCAGATAAAGTGTCCAACCTCGAGATGCAGCTGGAAATGGAGATTCATCAGAAAGAGCAGGCTATGATGAAGGCAGAAACATTAGATGGAAAGGTGGCAGAGTTGGAGCTCCAGCTGGGAACAGAGGCTGAACAGAAACGGGATGCCCTGGAGAAAATGGAGACAACAGAACAGAGAGTGCTGGAGCTGGACCTCCAACTCCAAAGTGAAGCTCAGCACAAGCAGGAGGCCATGGAGAAGATGGAGATGTTGGAATTAAAAGTTGCCGACCTGGAAGGACAGCTGACCCAACAGACCCACATGTCCAGTGAAGCCAAGGAACAGGTTTGACCTTTATTTAGGACACCTTGTTATGATCTTAGAAAACCTGGCTGGTTGCTTTTTGTGCTAAACTTCAATACCTTGTTTTCCAGATGGGAAAGGAATTCGCGGAGTCCATCGAGCTGTGCGAGACCCTGGTGTCAGAGAAGGTAATGCAGAGTAATTAAATAGTGGTCTGTTGTAGGAACTGCCCTGTCTGGATAATGTGGTCAGAATCTTAACATAACTTTCTGTACATATTAACAGTGCAACTTTTCTCGTACTGAATCAGGTTGAGCAGAGAGAATCTAGTTTAGCAAGTTATTGTCATTTTTATCTGACTGTTAGTTAAAGAATTTCCTTTTGCACGGATCTTCACCTCTCTTTAGTTTCTGCAATATTTGCCTTCTCGGTCACCATTTATCTTGTCTGTGCCCGTTACAGTTGTACTTTATTTTTAGATTCTCCACTTTGATTATTGATACACAGATCAAATTGTTTGTTTGTAGGAAGTGCTCTCGGCTGAGCGAGACTTTCTGAGGCAGGAGCTGGACATCTTCATGGAGCAGAGAATAAAACTTGAGAACGAGAACGCTGCACTTTTAAAGGAAGTGGAGGAAAAGAAAGAGATGGATGAGTTCAAATATCTTGAAGAGGTGTACAGGAAAGAGCATGAGGTAAGAACTTTTCACACCTGTCTTTACTTGACCATAGTAACAGCAGCACAACCTAAACAGTGGAATTTTCATGTGATTGTTCTAAAGTGTTTGGGTTTGTTTGCTTTGTTGGATATTATCTTTCATAAAACAAATTTGCTTTACTGAACGCAATTTTCAATCATTCAATCGATCTTGTTTTTTAATGAATTGTGCATTTTTTGGTACTGTCTGTATTTATCTCACAGGATGACTTAAAAAATGAAATTACCTCCTTGAAGAAAGCCGTTGAATCTTCTGAACTCAAATGCCAAGAGCTTGAGGTGAGACCACATGCAGCAGGCCTGGAAAATTATGACTAAACACAGTAACAATAAAAAATAACATGGGCTGACTTGAGTTATGGAGTCACATTTCCCAGGCAAACATCTTTAGAATTGATCACTGACCAGTCTTCAGTTACCGTTAAGAAACTGAGGTCACGAAAAAGTTGAAGATTTTGAAACGGAAAAGGGAGAATTTTTCTTCAAGTATTTACTTATTCGTTTATTTTTTTAATTTAAAGGCCAAACTGCAAACAATGTCTCAGGAGCTGAAGAGGACGACTGAGTGGGCAGAGGAGCTTCAGAGTGTGGTAATGATGTTTTATTTGAAAAGTGCCTCCTATAAAAACAGAGGAAATGGATAAACATAAAACATAAGGGACTAAAAGAAATAAAAGGCATCATTACAAAGTCCATAAAAATAAAATAAGTCTGAGCAGAGATATGATTTTAGAGATTTTGCTACCACACTTCCTCAGGCAGGTAGTTCCAACAATCTAAGGACCCAGATGATGAATTTAGGCTTTGCTGAGTCTGGATTGAGGAACTTTCAGAAATACGAAAGATCTCAGGCTGCAGAGGGCTAAAATATTACACTTTCTGAAATTAGTAACAATAAATTCATGAAAATGTTCTATAAATGCCCATAACATTATTCATTTGAAAGTTTAAAAAAATAACATCCATAATGAAGTAATGAATAATGAGACAAACCATTCATTTATTTATTCATTCTGCATCTTCAGAAAGGAGCGATCATTACTATGATCAAGAAAACAGTGACAGCGAGCAAAAAGAAATACACACAATTTCATAATTTTACCCTTTCCCTATCCCAACTGACACTAACCATAGACAGACACACACACACACACACATCAGAGGAGTAAGAACCTGTCATGTTGCCTCCCACCAGAACGATAAGGACTTGGTGCAGCAGGTGACGCAGCTTCGCCGCTCCCTGGACGATGCAGAGGGAGTCAGCCGAGACACCAAGAAGGAGTGGGCTGTCCTGCGTAGCCAAAACATTGCCCTCAAGGAGAGGGATGTAAGTAGGATACACACAAACACACACACGTGTTCCTGCGTCAGACAACGGGCCTCTACTCACTGCAGGCAGGACACAAGACACTGAAATGGTTGCTGATATTTCTCGCCACGGTCTTTTCTCCAGGAAGCCCTGACCGCCAGCTACGAGAAAATGGAGGCGGAGGTGAACGGCCTGCGCTCTCAGCTTGAGGCGGAGAAGTCACGCAACAGAAAGATGCAGACGGATCTCCAGAAAGAGCTAAATGTCGCCTTCGATGAGAACACCAAGCTCACCGCTCTCCTGGATGGCAAAGTCCCGAAAAGTAGGTCTCAAGTGGGACCGTTTGAGCACCATAACTTCGATCGTCAAGTTTTGAGTGCACATTAATATGCGCTCATGGATGTGGACTGTACAGCCTCCCTTTTAAGGTTTTGCTTTTGGCAGAATAGAACAGATTAGAATGGAATTTCGTTTTGAAAATCATCTTTGGTCTCAGCCAAAACATCACATCTCAGATCTCATTATAACAGCTAAGAATCAAGTCAGTGAATCCTTTGAATCCCTTTCAGCTAAGTAGATTGACATTCATTTTTATATAAAGAATTCCCCAAAAAACATAAACATGACAGTACAGGTAAGCAGCATATGGTATTGCCCTTCAGGGAAAAGCAACATGTAAGGGTAGTTTTATGTGACCTTTACTCATTGTACAAAATCTGATGGAGTTCACTGTTTTCAGACCTTATTGACAGTGTGGAACTTGAGAGAACCGTGTCTAACCTCAATAAGGAGCTGGCTGCGTCTCGCGATGCGGAGGGAGCCCTCCAGGCCCAGCTGGAGGAGCTGGCTTCACTCCGAGGCCTTCCGGACAAGGTGAACGACTTGGTGAAGCAAGTGAGTGTTGTTCATTTTAGAAAACTACATTAAAAGATGTTGAACCTGTTATGTATAAGATGGAAGGAAATGGTTACATGTTATTCATTCAGAGCAGCAAAACAAGGACTCCACTTGACAAGGATCCGTTGTTATCATGGGATTTTGTTTATCTAAATGAATGAAAAAAACTTCCATCATGTCACCAGAAGCCGGTCTGACCTCCCTCCTCCTTCCCCAGGTTTGTGAGCTCACAGAGGAGCTGTGCGCTGTTCAAACCCAGAGGGACAGCCTGCTCGCTGCCCAAGCTCAGAGCCAAGAAGAGGCTGAGCAGCTCAGGGCCTCCCTGCAGGTGTCCCAGGACGAAATGAGCAAAATCCAAGGAGACCTGAGTGCCGCAGAGCTGAGGGAAAAAGACCTGAGCCAGAGGTGTGCCGCCGCCACGGAGCAGCTGGAGAAGTTTGACGCTGAGAGGAGCCAGCTGCTGGCTACTGTGGAGGAGACTCGCTTGAGAGTAAGCTGTGTCTCCTGGGAATATGCTTTGTGGTTTTCTTTCAAAATGTCTCTCTCTTCCTGTATTTGGAATGGTGATTGAGTCTTTTCATTTGTAATCTTATTAAAGCTAGTCCTCAAAACTTCAGAGCGTCTTAGATTATTGGGTGTGAGTTCCCCTCAGGTCGTGCTGCTGCAGGAATTCAAAAACTATTAGAGAATATATTTGACCACAAAGTTGTGATTTGTTTTCATTTTAGCTGGACGAAAGCGACCGGCAACGAGCATCACTCGAAGAAAAACTGAATGAGGCGCAACAACTGATGAGGGATTTGGAGGAGAAACTCGCTGACAGTGAACTTTCGCGAACCACAGAAGAAGAGATTGGCAAAGAGCTTCAAGAACAAGTGCGATACTGCTGCTTCTTGTGTTTTAGAAAGTTGACATTGTTGGATTGTGATTGTTAAATGATTGAAAGCTCAAGATGCAACGCTGCTTTCCATCCTCATGTCAAGGACCTTTGTTACATGTCGTGTACTTTTATGCTCTTTTATTTCTGTCACATAAATTGTATCTAATTAAGTCGTAATAACAAATGGAACCTCAAGTCATTCCTTCATCATCACCTCTAAATTGGTGTTGCTCTCCTAGCTAAACCAGCTGACTGAGGAGCTTCAGAGTGTGCGAGCTGAGAAAGACGCGCTCATGTCTGAGAAGACAGCCGGAGCTCAGAGTTCTGCAGAGGAGATGGAAGAGCTGCGGTCTAAAGTGACTTCCCTCACTGAGGAGAGAGACCAGCTCAAGATGGACCTGCAGGGAAATGTGGAGATGGTGAGTTATCACGTTATTTTATAGCTAACCCAAATGTGAAAATCTTTTTGATGGCAGTTTTCCTGAAGGCTCAAGATGCTAAGCTGCTTTCCGCCCTCATGTTTAAGATGCATGTCATCATGTCTCTTGCTCTCAATATTTTTACCCTCACATAAATTGCAAAATATCGAAAAAGGTAATAACATAAATTTCACGGCGTGTCATTCCTTCATCATCAGTGCCACTTCTAAATTGTTGTTGTTTTCCAAGCTGAACCAGCTGACTGTGGAGCTTCAGAGTGCGCGAGCTGAGAAAGACTCACTCTTATGTGAGAAGACAGCCGGAGCTCAGAGTTCTGCAGAGGACATGGAAGAGCTGCTGTCTAAAGTGACTTCCCTCACTGAAGAGAGAGACCAGCTCAAGATGGACCTGCAGGAAAATGTGGAGATGGTGAGTTATCAAGTGAATGCATAACTCTGAATGGGGAAAATGCTTCTGACAACATGTTTTTTTCATTTCTGTCCACTTTTATGAGCCTTTGCTCTAAACGTTTGTTTTGGTCTTAATGTGTGCACATTTGAATTTCACAGCTTCAAGCATAGTTAGACAAAGAGAATGTGTATATGTATATATATATATATATATATATTCATTTATTTATTTTGATCAGATGATTGAGAATCAGGAGGAGCTCAGGACAGCCCTGGAGAAGAATCGTGAGCAGAAGGAGCGTCTCAAACAGCTGGAGGCTGCACAGATGAACACACAGGACAGCCTCGGCAGTGACGAGCATGTCCTTCAGCTAGAAGAGCTGCAAAATCATGTAAGATCTGATGGTGCAACCTGGTTTCTCTGTGCAGAATTTAATCTTATTTGGAAGCTTCTGCTAAAATAGTCTGATTACTTACTATATGTCTTAAAAGATTTGCAAAAATACCAAGATTTAATTTTATAATAAATTCAATAAAAATTTGTCATTTTCTTCAATGTGAACAAAGAAATGTATTTTCCTTTAACATCTTGCATAGATGAAATAGTCGGTGCTCTCCTGTAATTATACAAGGCGTGGTGAATTTTGTGTATGGGTTAATGAATGCTAATTTTAAATTTTATCCATTTGAAAGGTAAAAGCTGTGACTGAGGAGCTTCAGAGCGTGCGAGCAGAGAGAGAAAGTCTGCTGTCTGAGAGGACAACCGACCCTGAGACCTCCAGAGAGGAGCTGGAGAAGCTGCTGTCCACCGTCACTTCTCTCACCGAGGAGAGAGATCAGCTGCAGGAGACACTGGAGGGACTGAGAGAGGAGAAGCAGCAGCTTAACACACAACTGGAGGAGGGGACAGAAGCGGTGTGTTCACTTGTTTTGTCTCTTTGGAAAACTTTTGGAAGACTGGGCTGGACCAGGAACAAATGCTAAACCCAGAGCTGCATGCATCCCAGTCTGAATTATGGAATGTGTCCCTTTTCCCCTTTAGATGCACCAGCTACATGCCACTGTACAGACTGTCACCGAGCAGAAGAGCCAGCTGGAGAGTGACCTGCAGCGTAACATGGAGATGGTGAGGAAATCTGAGGTTTACGGATTTCAGTGTAATGTTGCTGCAAGTGGTGTGAGAAAAAATATGCTCACAATTTCCTTCATTGTTCTTGTGTGGAAATGAAACATTTAGAACCAAATATTCCACTTTTCACAAATTGTTTGCAAATTCAGACAAATGTTTTTCTCATTTTTAGGCCGCTGAGACTCAGAGCCTTCTACATTCTGTTCAAGAGCAGCTCCAAGAGCAAAGTCAGATCAACCTGGACCTGGAAAGACTAGGCCAGGAGAGGCAAACTCAGTTTGAACAGCAGGTTTGTGACTTTTCAACATTTTTACCTTTAAATGCTTCGAAAAGATCTTCAGTCATCCAGAATATTCATTCTGGTCTGGCACATTTGGAGGTTTAGTTAAATAGTTATTAGACAACAGGAGAGAAAGAGAAAATCTGTTTTTCTTAGCTTTCAAACTGGCAGCCTCCCAGTTGCAGTCTGTCCTTCAAAACACAATGTTTTCCCTCTACTTTTAGGCTGCAGAGACTCAAGTCCTCCTACATGCCATTAAAGACGAGCTCCAAGAGCAGAGACAGAAGAACTCAGACCTGGAAAACATGACTCAGCAGAAAGAATCTCATTTAGAGCAGCAGGTGAGTTAACATGCTACTGAAGGAGGTTTTTGTAAAATGTTAACTAGGCTGACTGCTAATTTTAAATTTTACCGTTCGGACAGATTAAGACTCTAACCGAGGAGCTCAAGAGTGTGCGAGCGGAGAGATATGGAGGCTTATCTGAGAAGAACAGCCTTCATGGTTCTGCAGAGGAGACGGAGACGCTGCTCTCTAAAGTGACGTCTCTCACTGAGGAGCGAGATCAGCTGCAGGAGATACTGGAGGGACTGAGAGAGGAGAAGAAGCAGCTTAAAGCAGACCTGGAGGAGAGGATGGAAATGGTACGAGATGAGGGGAACTGTCATTAAGTTCAGTTTAAATCGTCCTTTTTATGCGAGGCAGCTCATTGGATTGTCCTTTCTCCGTGTCATTCAGATGCAGTGTGAGTCGCAGCAGCAGCTAAGCTCTGAACAGCAATCCCTGAAAGAAGAACAAGACGCTCAAAAGCTTCTGCAGGTGTGATCATCTCTTAACACTGAGTTTGTTCTTCTCTTGGTGACACCAAGCTAGCTTTTTACCTCGATACCTGTTGGTTTTCAGTTGATGGACTAGCTTATGCATGAGCTGTTTCCTCAGGTTGGCAAATGCCTGATGGGGAAAGGAGACAAAAAAATGAAAATATCCAAGTGTTCCTTTAAGTATGATTGATGAACTTTACGGTCTTACAGATCCAGCAGCTTGAGGAACAGCTGGAGAGCACTAAAGAGGAAATGATCCAGCTGAAGACTGACCTTCAGGAAAATGTGGAGATGGTAAGGTTGTTTTTTTCCCTCAGAACAAAAAATAAGTTATGTCTCTATCAGTGCAAAAGGCATCGAATTTCACTTCCAGATCAAAAGTGTTTTAGTCTCTTATAGTTTTTAACTTCATTAATATTTGAATCTAAAATAAATTGAGGCTGCCCAAAGCCTCCCTTTATTGTAACAGATAGGTTATTGATGAGTTTCTTTTAATCTTGCTATTATGCAGCACTTAGTAGGTTTGTACAAGAAAATCATGCAGAAGACAACTAATGCAGTGGCAACGCTTTTTACAGATGATCGAGAACCAAGAAGAACTCAGGGCAGCTCAGGAGAAGATCAGAGCTCTGAAGGACGAAATCAACCTGCTAAAGACAGAGAAGGCAGAGCTGGAGAGCAGACAAGGCAGTGGGAGTGCTGCAGAGACTCCATTCCAGCCGGAAGAGCTTCAAAACCAGGCAAAGCTATATTTTTAAACTAAAGTGTACAGAGGATGGACACGGTATCGGTCCAGGGTTGATTGTTTGATTTTTAGACAAATGTCCTTTTCCCCTTATTTCTGAGGCCTGAAATAACAAATGGCTCTTCATTGGCCCATTCTCACAGATTCAGCAGTTGACAGCGGACATGGAGAGTGTGCGAGCAGAGAGAGACAGTCTGCTGTCTGACAGGGCGGCCAACCTGCAGGCTTCTGGAGAGGAGATGGAGAAGCTGCTCTCTAAAGTGACGTCTCTCACTGAGGAGCGAGATCAGCTGCAGGAGATACTGGAGGGACTGAGAGAGGAGAAGAAGCAGCTCAAAGCAGACCTGGAGGAGAGGATGGAAATGCTGCAAGTTCAGGTGTGTGTCTGTTAAATTCTTTTACCTCTACAAAACACAAATTCCGGTTGTGAGCTTTGATACTGAACTGATTTGAACCACCTTAAGCACTTGCACAGTGATTGAATGTGTGAAAAATCTCCCATTTCAATAATGAGGCTCTTCATATTTTCATATTTTTTTTATCATTTGTCTACTACATCTTTTATTATTTCCAGAACTGAACATAATGATTACATCTATTATATGTCTTAATTAAGTTATGAATATACCATATATAAAAACAAGTGGCACACACTGTAGGCTGCAGTGCATAATGAAGAACAATTCCTTCACTGTCAAGAACAGTTGGGATTTATTTTGCTGCAAATATATTGGCTCTACATTAATTTGTGTATATAAACTCCAAGCAGCAACAAATTTAAGGAATCTAACCAACTGGACAAAAATGTCCAGTTTTAGCAACTCGATAAAATAACAATGAAGTTGTATCGGTTCCCCAAATTTAACCTTCAAGTCACTATTTAAATCTGGTCCCCCTTCAGAATGAACTCTGTTTTGAATGCTTTGAGCACATGGAGGTTTCATATCATTTTTTTTTTTTTTGCACAGCTGGAGCAGCTGCACGCCTCTCTGCAGACGGTCACTGAGCACAAGAGCCAACTGGAGAATGATCTGCAGCATAATGTGGAGATGGTAAGGAACAGTACTTGTTGTTTTGCTGCCATCCTGTTCAGCTCTGTACATGGGAAGAAGTGGATGTTGGGAATAGAATCTATTTTGTGATTTGGTATAGATTTACAATTCAGCTTTTTTGTGCCTGTGGCGATCTACATGTATGTGCCTCTTTTACAAAGTTTTACAAATTATTGTTTTAAGGCCGCAAGCAGTCAAGGTCTTTTCCATTCAATTCAAGAGGAGCTACTAGAACAGAAGCAAAAGAACTCTGATTTGGAAAAACTGAGTCAAGAGAGGGAATGCAGTTTTGATCAACAGGTCAGTGTCTCACAGCCCAATTATTCACCCACAAACCACATAGCTGGATGGTCAATTTTAACCACTCTGTTTGTTCTGCACAGATGAAGAGTTTAACAGAGAAACTGGAGAGCACTCAGGCTGAGAGAGACGGTCTCCTGTCTGAGAAGGCAGCCACCCTGCACAGCTCTGCAGAGGAGATGAAGCTGCTGGTGGAGACAGTGGAGGAACTGAGACAGGAGAAGATCCAGCACAAAGCAGACATGGAGGGAAAAATGGAACTGGTACGCTGTATAGATTAGACGTTCAATGGGGAGTTCTTCTGACCTTCAATGGGAGTCAACACCTTGGGCTTTCCTCACTTAAAATATCCTTAAATGTATCCTTGAAAAATCCACATTAGAGTTTCATAGAAGTACTGTGGGGATTCACAAGGTTTTTGAAATGTGGTTCCTTTTTGAAGTTCCCTTAAGGTTACCATCCAAAGAACCCCAAAAAGTGTCTCTAAGACCATTTGGCTTTTATCTAACATTTGAGAACATGACCAACTTGAGTGTTAGCTGCAACTAGCAAAGTAGCACAAGCACATTTAAATTATTCCGCCACATCTCATTCCAAAAAAAAAAACACATCACAGAGTTGGACAACCTGAAGTATGTTGTGGACTAATTCATTCAATCTTTCTGCTAGATCTCTGCCATCGAGGCCAAGCTGAAGGAGCAAGAGGATTTCACCGCGCAGCAACAGGCTGAGGAACGCGCCCAACTTCAACATGAAGTACGTCCAGATCATTTACCACCTACGTTTTAAACCCACAGGCTCACATTGCTGTTTTTGACAATTTTCCTGTTTTTGTCCAGATCCAGCAGCTGAAAACTGAACAAATAAATATTACAGAGGAGAACGGTCTGCTGCAGAGAGAACTGCAGCACAAGATAGACATGGTGAGTTGTCTGAGAAGACTTAGTGAACAAAGTTTGTTCTTTGTGTGCAAAATATAATTCTCTTTAAATGTTTGATGCTTACGTTAGCGATGTCCAGTGATTTTTGCTCACAACTTCACAAGACCATTTGTTTTTGCAGATCTTAATCATTTTTTACCTTGCAATCGCCCCATGTTTCCAGTGTTAATCTTTGAGCAGATGATATGGCAAGATGAACTGTTTGCACATATTACATTAACTTGAGAGGCTGTTAATTGATTATTAATTTGATTAATGTTAATAGTAACTGAATGGTGGTTGTTAATTTGGAATGACACTGGATGTGTTAAGTTCCTTCATGTGTCAATGTGTTCTTAGACGTTAGGTTTATGGATGTGCTATAAAAATCTTCTCCCTGCAGATTAATCAGGCCCAGAATTCACTACAACAGCAGCAACACTTGAACACCCAGCTGCAGGAAGAGAAGGAGCAGCAAGAGGCTCAGTTAAAAAAACAGGCAAGCTAAAAAAAAAAAAAAAAAAATTCCCTAATCCTCACTTTTAATAATCTGTGGTGATATCTTCCTGAAAACAGATTTGAGAGGGCTAAAACTGATCATTAACTAGTCTTTCTCTTCATGCATTCAAAAACAAGCAGTGGTGGTTTTGTTTCAGAGGAATGAATCCCATCCCTCTTATAACATAAAGGTTGATTAGCTGTGTTGACGCCTGTTCTGAACGAGCTGTGACTGTCTCTCTCCCTCCTCATTCTCTGCAGGTGCAGCAGCTGGAGAAAGAGCTGCACGTGCTCAGGGAAAAGCAAGTTCATGCTAAAGCTGAAACAGAGGCTTCACAACAGGTATGCCAGCAAAAAAAAAAAAAAGCATTTTTTCCCCCTCAGTTTCAATCTTTTTTTTTGTGATCAACTTTTTCTTTATTTCAAAGATAGGTACAAATAGGCATACAGTATATGCATCATAATCAATAGATCAAAAAGACACAGATCCATATACCCACACATGTGGCATATTCAAATGTACTTGAAACAAATGAGAAAAAACAAACAAACAAACAGAAAAAAGAAAAAGAAAAAAAAAAAAAAAAAAAAAAGAAAAAGAAAAAAAAAAAAAAACCCATATAACCCACCCACTCCCTGGATCCAAGACCCCAAAACATCACATATTACACCTGAAATTCACGGAGGACGGATAGAAGAGAATGCCAAGCATTAACTGCCGACTCTTTAGCTCCGTGGACTCTTGCTGTCGACAACTCCAGATAAACAATGTCTGAGTATGTCAACACCCATACTCGGAAAGAAAGTGAGTGTGGAGGTTTCCAGCGTGTGGCAACTAGTTTTTTAGCTGCTGTAAGTCCAGCCAACAGGGCTTTTTTCTTGTCCATTGTCAAACCCAAATCTGATACATCATTCAAAATAAGTGTAGCAGGCAAACAGGGCGTCCTAATCTTAAACAACTTTGAAAGGTTAAAAGCAACCATCTTCCAGAATTCAGCCACTGGGGCACACTCCCAAAACATATGAAAAAAACTGCCAGTCACTCAGTTTCAATCTTGATTTCCTAATTTGAATTTCCCCCTCTTCTTTTTAGTTGCTCAGTGAAGCCAACACAACCATCTCAACGCTCAAAGGGCAGCTCAGTAGCTTGGATCAGAGCAGCAGTGGCACTGAGGCAAAAGCAGGAGGATTGTCAGCAAGGCTCCAGGACTCTACTCTGCAGCTTCAGGTAGCGTTGCTGCTTAATTTTAAACATCAGCAGTTGGATGGCAAAGAATCATCTGTACAGTTCAGTGCAAAAATGACGACATTGTGGTGACACTGTAACCCATATCTTTGCAGGAGACCTTCAATAGATTCCAGCTTTTTAAGAACAGTTGTTCACAGTCAGAGGACAGCATCACACCTCTGAACCATGCCTTACGAGTTCAGGATTCCCTGATGCAGCCCCACTTCACCAGTCTTCCAAAACCCACACTGATCACCTACAGCGCTGTCCGTAAACACTGGGTGCAGACTATAAGGAGCCTGGGGAGTATTACGGTAAATATTAGAAAGGAATTGACTGGGTTTTAGTTGACTACATGACCTGTGTGTCCACATTTTGCATTTGAGATCTTAATATTTTTGACTGTGGTGCTGATCTGCCTGAGTGAATAGAAGACCGTGTTCTTTTCCTTTCCAGAAACTGCTACAGAGCCATGCCTGTAGCCATGAGAAAACATTTAAAGAGTTGGTCAAGACAGACCTGGCTGTGTTTGAGGAGAGGCGACTGCAGGATGTTCTGCTCTGCAGGGTGCAGGCACCCAGCTACTCTGTCAAGGAGGAGGACCTCCAGACACTTTGGGAACACAGACTCTGTGAGCTGCAGGATAAGCGGGAGTTTTACCTTCAGGTGAGCGCTGCTGTTTAGCCTCTGAATATATAGCATCACATTTTTGACCTTTGAGTGCTCTTAGCCAGAGCGATTAAAATGACTTATTGTCTCTTCAGCGTGTCGTTTTGCTACTTTGTAATGACTGAGGTATGAAACGTTGTGTTGGGATTGCAGAAAATGGACAGCCTTTTGGAGAAACTTGTGGCCACCACAGCTACATATTCAAGTGACGTGTCAGGCGGGCTGAGAGAGAAGGAGAGCTTCAACCAGCAGCTGCAAGCAGTGTGCAGCAAACAGTCGCTCAACCTGAGCACGCTGGACAGCATCCTGAGCTGCGAGTTGAGCCACTGCTCTGCTGTGGCGAACAGCAAGAAAATGACTTTGCAGGTAGAGGTCATCAGTGTTTAGTCAGCTGGTTTAGTTTGGATTTGTTTAAGAAGTCTGTCTAAAACTGGTGCATCAACCAACGTGTGGTTTGATATTGAAAAGGCCACAAAAGAGATACAACCAGAGGGAAACAGACAGATGACTGCTACCAGAAGAATCTGTTGGCTGCTGACAGTTCAGGGACTAAAGTTATGTTGTACATATTAAAAACATAATTTAGGCATTTAAACAATGCTCTTGTATGGATGGGCATTAAGGACAAAATTAATGTCATGATAATTTCTCTGTATGCAAAATCATGTTAAGTTATTGATTGTCATTCCAAACTGCATTGTAATATAAAGTATGATACAGCTTTTTGCACATCCAGAGGTCCATTCTTAATGCAGGAGTGCAAGAGGATAAAAGTTCCGATTAAAAAATAATAGTCCTGTTCATCACTCCTGCAAACAATACAGATTTGCATGGGTTTTAGTCCCATCCAGACTTCAGACCCCCTGAGAGACCAAATGGGACTGAAACGGATTTAAGTGATAAGATAGAAGTCTGTTTTAGAACAACTTGCAGCCATTGTTGGGCACAAAAGTAGGAGGTGTAAACAATAGAAAGCAAATGTTAATTAACCTTATTAGTCTGTAATGACCTTTAAATTAACAATCATGCAGTCACAGGTGTACACTCATCAGTTATTTTACAGCAGCTTTGTTATGTGATTTAGCTGATCAGATTTTTTTCCCATCTGTAATGCATCTACCAATGTCTTATTTTATGTATTAATTCTGCAGGGCATACTTGACGAGCAGAACGCCCTGTCCAAAGAGCTGGAGCTGCTGAAGATGCAGGCCGACGCTCAGCTGAGAGAAGAGAAAAGCAAGACCTGCACTCTGCTGCAGATGCTGGAGAGCGCGCCTCTGAGAACAGAGGCTGATCTTCTGAAGGACAATCAGCAACTTGCCCTGCAACTCCAGCAATCAGAGAACGAAGTCAAAGTATGTCTGCCTTCATCATTTCTTTAATAGATCTGTTGATTACTGCTGTAGCACCAGATACTGGATGTGTTTATTGGGGCAAAAGAGAACCTGTTACCTGGCAAAAAGCAAACAGAAGTGAAGCATAATCTGCCCTGAGCAGAATCGCACGCCTGATTCTAGTGACATTGATACTAATCTGGGATGTCATCGGGAGATACGCTCAAGAGCTCCCCAGGATTACGATGTGTAGATACTCCTTAACATCTGACAGCTTTGGTTGTTTTCTGCTTTTCAGGCTATGCGATCGCAGATCACACAGTTGGAGAAGGCCCAAGTCAAAGCCAACGACAGGGTGTCCAACCACAAGCAGGCCACCCAGCTGCTGCAGACCGAGCTGCAAGATGCCCTTGCACAAGTGCAGGAGAGAGAGAAGACCATGCAGTCCCTCAAGAGGAAACTGCAGGAGACAGAGGTGTGTTTTGAGCACAGAGATGCTTGAACTTCAAAATGAATCTTAAGAGCTTTTACCTCATGTGCAGATCAGTTTTTGCCCAAAATGCCAGTTAACACCCTTGTGGCTCCATGCCCATGATATGTGAATAATAACAGTGTATACTCTCTTCTTTTTGTGGTTTAGGACTATGCAAAGAAAAACGCATCGCCGAGCGCTGTTGAGCTGGAAAAACTCCGGGATCAAGTGGTCAAAATGAAGGTGGAGTTGACCTCAGCATCTTCTAAACACCAAGAGGAGTAAGGCTTCATTCTGTTTCTTTACTCATGAATTCTTTTTATTTTGTTTCAATACATGACTGATTTTTCTGGTTTAATTCTCCTCTCTCTCTCTGTCTCCAGTATGCAGAAGATGTCCACATTGCTAAACATAAAGGAAGAATCCGTGCGGAAGCTGAAGGAGACATTGAGGAAATCACAGCAGGAAGGGGAGGAGTCATGTGAGTGGGTCTTAGTGCTGTAAACCTGCAACAATAATTTAGAGGTGTTTGGAGGCTGAAATATTTTTTGTTTTATGAGGGAAAGAGAAGAACATTTTCCTACTCACAATGCCACGTGTACAATATATTTGAAAGGTGTTCAAAATGTTTGCGTATTTGTCATCCAGTTCAAGAGGAGAAATGCACTATATTTTGCACTACATGTTATACTCATCTAATGCAACAATGTTGAATTCAGTCCACCAGGGCAAAGATCTGTATGACCGACTGACCAAACCCAAGGGTGTCATCGTCCAAAGTAGCATTGTCTTGGAAAAGACCAAACTGGAGGAGGAGATCAAACAGCTTCATATGAAAATAACAGAGTTGGAAAGGTAACGTCATTAACATGTTAATGTGTTGTACTGCTTTGACTCTTCCTGTCATTAAATGTGATATTAACCTTTGCTCTGATGTTTGTCACAACAGCTTGGTGTCCAGTCAGCAAGCTGAGATCGCCAAGTGGAGGAACAGAGCCGTGAAGCTGAAGGAGAAGAGCAGGGTCGTGGTGGACAAACCTCTGTCACCCTGCACTCCCACCAAGAGACGTCTCCCCATGACCTCGGACACCTCCAACTTTCTCAGTTCGCCCAAAAGGTTTCTGGGTACTCCCAAGAAGACACTGGATTCTCCCAGGAAGCTGCTGAGTTCTCCAAATGTCGCCCTGCTGGACTCTCCCAAAAGCAAATTCTTTGACAGTACAGGCTCAGAGTCACTGTCAAGAAACTGTCCCAAGCAGTTTTTTGACAACTCCAACCTCGGAACTCTTCCTGGTAAGCCAATTTTTTTTTTAGGTTTATGTCCCTTGTATGTTGACGGTCTGCTTTCCGCCCATGAAATATTCTCAGCAACATAAACAATGCATCTGTTTCCTTTGTTAGAAGTTTCATGTGCTCCCAGTACGCCGGGTGAGGATTTTCTAAAGACAGAGCAGGGTAATTTCTGTAATAGCCATCTGTGTATGTGGGAGTCACCTGGGTTTTGCTAACAGGAGCATGTACACTCTCTACAGGCGGTCACACTGGGTGCATGTGAGGGGTGAAAACCATGTTTCATATCTATTGCTTCCACCAAGTTCGGTTTCAGACTTAATTTACTGATGACCGGCTTTACACTTAAATATAGGCTGGTGGACTTCTTCATGTGATTATCTTACATGCCAAAGTTAATAATCTCCGCCATTAATTTAATTTTCCTTTACCTTTAACTATTCACATGAAGTCCAAGTTGTGCAGGACTGATAACTTAGCATTATACTTAGAAGAAGAAAACAGCTACTTTCCTGCTTTTCAGACTGCTGGTTGTTTAGAAATTGTTGCAGGTTCTCCAGCAGGTGCACATATACAAAAATCATAATTTTTCTTGCAAGATTGTCACCGTGATTTGATTTTTTTTTTTTAAACATTATCTGGAAAAACTGTATTGTTGCACCTCTATCCTTAACACTTTTGATTTAACACCGTTGCAATCGGTTTGACCACGGGATGTTGGAGGGCAGTGACAGTGATATGCTTCTGTGAAACCTTTTTAACCACATTATTTTGGCTGACAATAAGCTTCTTTTGTCTTGTAGATGCGGCTCCTGGTGCAGAAAACAAGGAGGAATGGTGGCCTCTGTCTCCAAAACAAGCAGATCTTTGTAAAACCCAGTAAATCCTAGTTGTTCAATTTGTGCAATGTTTCTACTTTTTTTCTGTCTGTTTTTCGATTTGTGTTTTTAATAGTTGTGTCAAGTATGTTCTTTATGTGTTTTTATTTCTCAAAAATAAATTCAATTTCATTAATTTATTTGGCTTTGGAAAATCAAGTGGCAACCCTATGGTCTCCATCAAATGTAGCAAATGAGAATTACATGTACATAAGAAAATGCTGCTACAAGGCCTTACAACACCTTACAGTTAACATTAGTTTTACATTTATTTGGGTCTTAAAGAGTCTTTACATTGGTGATGTTATCAAATATTTTAAGTGGCCTTGATAGTACCTGTTGAATCAAGATCATGTGTGCTCAGTACAAATCTGTTTTAAAAGTTAAAATAAATAACTAAAATAAAGCTTCATATAGGCAGTATATTTGGCTGTATGTTGTTATATATCTATTGGTTGAATGTACATACTGCACATGGGTTGGTTTTGTGTCAGTTGCTTGGTAATATAATGATGGAAGCTTTTCCCTCTCAAAAAGCCTTAAACCTGTAATACAATTTTATTGCATTGCACGTTTGGGTTTTAATTGTTCAGTTATGTCTTAAGATAATAGATGCTGCTGGTCATCATGCTTTAAAGAAGCACAAACCCACCAAAAGAATAGCACAGGTTACAGGTTAAGATATCTACATCACTATCAGCCTCTCAACACATTTTGACTCGGCCATGCATGAGTTACAGTTTTCACAGTAATGTCATTCTAAATTGCAGTGACTAAAAATTTGAAATATTTTTAGTTCAAGGTCAAATGTTTGACAGACTTATTGCAGTATGATTAAAGGAAATAAAGTGAATCATATGGGCTTGAGAGTCTACCAGTTGATATAGTGTAAGAACAAATCATTAAAAGCCAAGTATCCCTGCACAGAACAAACTGGGGGCAAAGAAAGTAAATTCTTTAATGCTTAGAAGCACAAGATCCTGGTTAGCTAAACCACTGACCTTTACATTCTGTCCATACAGTTTTTATTATAGATTAGTGGCCAAAACACGTAGTTTGGTCTTCCTCAGCTTCATGTTGTACATTATCTAATTCCATGTATTATGCAAGTATAGGGCTTTACACACACAATGCAATATAATGCATGTTGCTTTGAAGGCAACTATAAAAAATGAAAACAGTATTTGAATGTGTTGAGATGTATAACACTTTTAATAAAAAATATATTAGAAACTACATTTATTCAAAGTAAAGACACTCACTGGCTTCTAAGCGTGAACTTTAATTTGTTTTCGGACTCGAGTACAATAAATGTGCAAACATCTGTTTTGGTGACATTAGTGTGGGAATACATTGACAAAAAAGAAAATATATTCATCCAGTACAAGGCCAACGATACCTCTCCTGGAAAGAACAAAAATATATGATAGGCTAAAGTAATACATACACATATACATAAAAATGTGCTTTACCACAGTTGCACTAGCTAAAGAATAGATATAGTCTATAGTTTCATGAAAAAGCCAGCGTTAATCTGTCTGACAGTTAACTGACCTCACAATAGAAGACAATATTTAGCAGCTATTACAAAATCAACAATTGTTAGGTTAATGTTGAATACCATCAAAAAACTAACCCTCACGACTCACTTTATGTGCAACATACTTCTATATACGCATACAGATGTGTCTGCAATGTTGCATTTATGGAAAAGAGGCGCTGCAATAAGTTTTAACAATTTCGTTAAGACTTGACCAACTGAAAAGATTAATGCAACAAGTTTGAAGGCAAACCGCCCTACTTGTTTGTCGCAGCTTCTTCTTGTAGTGCGTCCTTCGGATTTTGACCAATCAGAAAGGCTGTGGAGGAGAGACACGCGTGTCATCACGTCTAACGTCACTACGTTGCACAAGTTGGGCGCGGGACCTTTGATTATCTAAACTCAGCTTCTCAACGTTGAAGGAACCAAGAACGTAAGAGGTAAGGAAGGCAAGTTAACGTACCAAACAAAACATTTTATTTTCGTTGCTCACACCAGGGACACAGGTGTGCTCTAGGAGACAAACCGCTGTATTTAATCGAGTAACGTTGTCAGCCGAGTTAGCTGTCTGGGTAACGTTAGCCTCAGCAGGCGATTTGGACAACAGCGCTAATGCTAAGTAAGCTAACGTTATATAGGGACTTTCACGTAAGTTAACTGTGAGATTCAAACCTGGCCCATGCTAACGTTACAAAGCGAACTTGCACATTGTTCAGTTACAGTATTGGGTAATCTTATTTTGTATTTTTTCCTCCAAGCGTCCATGCTCGTTTTACTTACTAGGTCGTGGAGACAGCGCTAATGTTTTGCCAACCACCAGTCCTGCAAAGTTTGTTTTGCTCAGAGGTTAACAGCTTTCCTTTTTTCCTTATAATGTTAAGAATTGTCATGTTTTTCACTCCAGACCATGGCAATGAGAAGCGAGGCCAGGGTGGAGGCAGAGGTAGAGGAGGAAGAAAACTTTGGACCACAGCCTCTGAGCAGACTGGAAGTACGTGACCAGGACATATGTACACCCTGTCTGAAACCACTTTAGTCCCTTTGCATGATCTGTTTGCTGTGTATGATGATGATGTGTAAGATAACATGGGACCTCTTGCTGGTATTGCTGGGGGAAAAAGTGTGTGGAACAAAGTGTGCAGAGTCTACACACTTCATCAGGGTAAGCTTTTGACATCTCACTGCACCAATATATCACACATTCCACTGTCTTCCCTCGCAGCAATGTGGTATCAGTGCCAGTGACATCAAGAAGCTGGAGGAAGCAGGCTTCCACACCATCGAGGCGGTGGCGTACGCCCCCAAGAAAGAGCTGCTCCACATTAAAGGCATCAGTGAGGCCAAAGCTGATAAGGTTCTGGTAAGAGACGACTTTCACCCCAGTTGCTAAGCTTCTGAGTAAATAAAAGGTAGTAGATGCAGCAGGTAACCTTTCCGCTATTCCTGTGACATGTCTATAAAGGGAAAAAGGCTGTGGTGATATTTGTTATTTGTACAACAGTTTTCTTTTTGAGCGGACATTACATGGATTTTAGTGGAGATTATTAAACATATTTATGAATCTGAAAATTTACCTCTATTTTTGCCTATTTTTACAAGCCTTACAAAAGACTTGATGTCTTTCAGAAATGATGAACTTTATTTGGCACACTTATGCTATAATGCCAAGGCACACATATGTCTTTTAAGACTTAAATCATACAATTACAATTATTTTGTTTAATCAACTCATTCATGGTAGGTTTTTTCTCGTGGGCACCTGAACGCTGACGCTCACTTTGTGACATTTCTGTGTTTTCCCCTCAGACTGAGGCTGCCAAACTGGTTCCTATGGGCTTCACCACTGCCACTGAGTTCCACCAGAGGAGAGCAGAGATCATCCAGGTCTCCACGGGCTCCAAGGAGCTGGACAAGCTTCTGCAGGGTCTGTAGATCTCGTGTCATCAAAACATGTTGATTTTGATTGTGGTAGTGTAGCTCACAGTATAAGAAGTTACCACCTGCCACGGGACTTATTTTGATTTTGTGGTTAGTACATTTTGCCATTCTGTCTGCCACATTTGCAGCTAACCAACAATTATTATTCCAAGGTCATATTTACACAAAAAAATTGAGCGGGCAGGTAAAATGGTGTAAGTGGCCTGAAAAATATGACATGTACTGGTCACTGTGGCCATTAGATAAAAAATAGTCTCCTGCAGAGAGATTTTAGCTTTAAAATTCAGTTTTTGTGTGGATGTAAACTCAATAATGACAGAATGGAGCGAAGATGTTGCTTGATTGCATGTACCTTTCTTTTATAATTCTGATCTCTGTGTTTCCTCCGACACTTAAAATGGCCTCTCTCTCTCTCCTCCAGGTGGGATTGAGACGGGCTCCATCACAGAAATGTTTGGAGAATTTCGAACAGGAAAGACTCAGCTGTGCCACACCCTCGCCGTCACCTGCCAGGTACAGTCAGAGAGAGAGGATTTATTCAGGAGTTCTGCTGCTGAGGAAGCTCCACTGACTGCCGGTTTAAATTGTGAAATGAAATGTGATTCCTGCTTAGTGATTCGACTTTCTTTTGTCTCCGCAGCTGCCCATTGATCAGGGTGGAGGAGAAGGTAAAGCCATGTACATCGACACAGAGGGAACCTTCAGACCTGAGAGACTTCTGGCTGTAGCTGAAAGGTGAGTTAGCACGTTACCTGTTCGACTCTGCAACACTGCAGTTTTACTTCAACACTGCAAGAATTAGTGGTCACATGTCAAACTGTTCTTCATGGCTACGGCCCACTCTTTACTTTTCTGTTTTTGCCTTAAATTCTGTAAGTTTAAGGTCCTGCTTTGAATTAGCATGACAGAGTGTCTGTGCAGCGAGGAAACAGGATGCAAAGAAAGAATTCGGCACTTCTAAAGGTTGAGGATTGCACCAAAGTCTGTAAAATATGGAAAGTCACATTCCATCCTGATGCACAAACTATGCACATTTTATTTATGTCGTGGAGAACCACTGTCATTTTCACACATTTGTGATATTGTATTTGTGTTATGAAAACAGTCTTCAGTGGCAGTGATATGGAAAAGCTGATCATCTTCGTAAATCGCATTGAACAATGACCAAAATCTTCAAATCCAGCCAAGAAATCAGACATGGAACAAAGTGTGGAATTTGGAAATGGGAGATTTGTATGAACCTGTCTATTCATTAATATCAGAGAACATTTGATCTCCTTCCTTGTGTCAAAAGGTATGGGCTGGTAGGGAGTGATGTTCTGGACAACGTGGCCTACGCCCGAGCCTTCAACACAGACCACCAGACACAGCTGCTGTACCAAGCCTCCGCCATGATGGCTGAGTCCAGGTCAGTCACAGTCCCACTGCAGGAGCCCAGTCTCACTGTGGGTGGAGCAGGTGTTGGGACCACAGCCCAGGAATGGTCCTCTTTTAAAGAAATTTTGTATTTTGTAAAATGTGCAATTGGGACTACAGAAAAATGTACAAATAGATAGAAAAGGACTAAAAGTAAGAACTTACTGGTTAGACTCTGAAATCTGTAAGATCCCTCAGTTGTGCATGTTTATGTGAAAGCTCCAGTCAGTTGTTACAACAATAATGCCCTGTTTCAAAAGTGTCGTAAGCAAGCAAGAATGATCAAGAACTAATGCCTATTGACAGCATTCTCAAATTAATGTAAATAGTGTAATGGCTTTAGAAAAAGGTGACTTGTGGTGATAATTATTTTTTTGTATCTGTTGTTTTCTATATGTCTGTGGGGGAAAGAGTGGCAGGTATCTACTAATTCTTACTACAACTGTGTTAAGTCTCATATTCTGCTTGTGTTAGCATTAAAGGAATACGCCAACATTTTGGGCTCTATCCCTTTTTGCCCACATACCCAGACTGAGAAAGGGTGTTAGATACCATTTTCACCTCTGTACATTCACTGCTTCGGTTCTGATAGGTCCTCTAAAAATGACCCTTGTTAAAAAAAAAAAAAAATCCAAGATGTGCATTTCAAATACACATAATACACTGTGTAAATAAGACACCTTTGGAGTTGCTGAAACATTTAGGAGCTAGATCAGCTGACTCCTGTAGACTTCAAGTCATAATGCTAACCGAACATGAAATGCTAACCATCGGAACTGAAGCAGTGGACCTACGGAGATGAAAATGGTATCGAACATCTTGTCTTAGTCTGGATATGTCGGGAAAAGGGGATATTGCCCAAAACATTGGAGTATTCCTTTAAAAGCCTGATTCAGCTACATACACCCATATGACAAAATATAAGGCTAATTACAGTATAAAAATGCAATCAATTAAATTCAAACTGACGAAAGAGTTTAATTCAGTTTGTAATGTGAATAAGCTTTACATGTTTTTATTAAATTATGGGTGAAAAAAATGCACGTACAAAATGAGGAAAGTGAAAAAAAGACACCATGCAACTCTGACTCAGGAGAACATATTTTTTGCCAAGAAGTGGTGCAACATTCAAAGTGAAATGTTCATGTTACCGTATTAATTGTGGAAAATGTGATGGTACATGATTAAGTGCCCTCCTGCTCTCTTACAGGTACGCTCTGCTGATAGTGGACAGTGCCACAGCGCTGTACAGAACAGACTACTCTGGCAGAGGGGAGCTCTCTGCCAGACAGGGACATCTGGGGCGCTTCCTCCGGATGCTGCTGAGGCTGGCAGACGAGGTAGGTGACAAAACTGATGGTACACAGGATGTAAACCAACCTGCTGCGCCAATTTCCAGGGTTTTCACAGCAGCTGAAGGCTTAAACCTGCTGTGTGGAAACTTGCAGTTATGTAGGTTGTGTTTGTATGTTGCTTATAAAGCACACTTCTACATTTCCCATTTTCACATGCAAAGACAAACGGGAGGAATCAAATTAGTGTCATGGAATTGTCAATTTAGGGGAGCTGAATTCTGGCTATCAAGGTGAAGCCACAGCACAGGAATGTTGTAGCAACAACACAAAGAAGGAAAGCAGTAAGAAACACGAAGCTGTGAAGCTAAAGATTGAAAAAAACAACGATAATCCAAAAATTGTAAACATGCACAACAACAACCTGATCGGATGTTGGTGTGTTGATGCCAAGTGTAATAAGCACCCAAGCAGTCTGTAACTTGGTTGTTTTTGTTTGGCTTCTGTTCATATTTTGGCAATAGTTTGGCGTTGCCGTGGTGATCACCAATCAGGTGGTAGCCCAGGTGGACGGGGCGGCCATGTTCTCCGCAGATCCCAAGAAGCCAATCGGAGGCAACATTCTGGCTCACGCTTCTACCACGCGGTGAGTGATGTGAAGTCGTCCCTGTCCAACTGCAGGTGGTCTGATGTCAGTCACTCAGTCAAAGAGCAGAGACACCTGTCGAGGCTCAACATTTACACCAGCATTCAAGTCATAAAATGAGAAATCTTTTGCATCTTTTTCCAGTTTATATCTGAGGAAGGGTCGAGGGGAGACCAGGATCTGCAAAATCTATGACTCGCCCTGCCTACCGGAGGCCGAAGCCATGTTCGCCATCAATGCAGACGGAGTGGGTGACGCCAAGGACTGAGCGGGCGCCGCCATGTGAAGCAGCAGAGTTGTGGAACTTTGGACTATTGTGCCCTTCGACTGTCAGTTGGACTACAGTATTGCACGTGATAATTGCCCACAGCGCTGTCTTCGTGTAATACCTGAGATAAATGGTTAATCAAGAGAGGAAGGCCATGGCATTGGGTATGATTTTGAGTTGGCTCGTCGCTGAGTGAAGCAGAGTTGACCATGTAACAGGATGGTAAAGTTGGATGTTGGATCTCAGTGTTGCAAATGCAAGATAGCAGTTTGTTTTTGTTTTTTTGTCTGAAAACTGTGGGCAGTTTCCCCTACTGAGTGGCAAAAAGAAAATATTCATTTTGTAATAAGTTTTAATATAATTTCTCAAATCTGACTTCTGTCTTTGTTGTATTTGTTAGTCTCTTAGGAGTGTCTGGTATCGTTACTATCATCAGTTGTTGTTTGTGTTTATTCTGAGAATGCTGTTTTAATAAGTAGCATAAAAAATATTTTGCAATTAAGGCATTCCCACAGGTCTAGTGGTTAACTAGAAAATTGATGGAGAAGGATGCTCTTACTAGTTGCAGTGCCAGCCACGACACCCTAATGTCTCCCTTGTGTTATCCTTATCAGCATTATTCTTTCTGTATGTAAGCTTTATAGCCATAATAAATTTGTTTTATCGTTAGGATAATTTTTCTCCTTTGGTTAATCTTGATTCAAACATTAGTGTACCAATTAACTGATTTCACACAGTACAATAATTTTTATAGTAACGGGTACGAAAGCATATGTACACATCTAGAAGAAATTAAACATAGAAAAGGGGAATTTATGGAATGCAATCAATGTGAGTTAAATGCATATTCGACATGGGATCAGTATATTTAGGAGATGACAGAAGTCTCTCAAGACATTTAACAAAAGATCCACTGGACGGCTGTATAATGAATACCCACTGTACTCAACGCAGTGACTTCAAAGTAAACTTGAACAGAGTAATAAAGCAAATACCCGCAAACCATCCGCTATAAATCACAATGTTCATTTTTATGACCTGGACCACCCGATCTGCATGTTATACACGGATATAAGTGAAATCAGTGCATCACTAGTGGAGACACAATGTCAATATAGTGTACAGTAGATTGTTTTGTGTAACTCAGAGAGGATGAGAGCCCAGCAAACACGGACGGACCAGATCAAGTTATATCATGTCTGATCAAGCCCAGAGTTTCACCCTATTTCAACATAAAACCTAAAGAAAAAGACTGTCACGGAAATCTCCACGAGCATATCAAAATGTTTGTGATAAAGGTTTAATGAACAATATAAATTTGCGACCGCAGGGCAAGCCAAATTCTCTTAAAAGACGATGCTTTTTTATGCTCTTGACGATTATTGGCAAAAAAAAAGAAAAAAAAGGCGGGATCTAGCCAACGACGAACACACGTTTCTCCAGCCTGCAGAAAAACACAACGTACCGCTGAGCTCTTGTAAGTAAATAACCTCATTAAAACGTTTGAATCATGCCAAAACTCAGTTGGAAAAAATGTGTGTCTGTGTCTTTCTACAGCAGTTCAATAATCCCTAGATTGAGAGATGTCTGCACACACGTGGAATTAATTTAACTTACTTGTACATAAGCACAGCATTTTGTGTTTAAATAGCTCTACATGTCAGCTTTCTTCAGGAGTGGGCCTCAAAACACCAGGTCTGGCACACAGCCTTGGATGACCTCCAAGGGTTTAAGAATTCATGGCCATCCAGAATTGCCTTTCACGGGTCGAACCCTGTTGTTGACACCAAAAAATATTCCAGTTAAGTGTTAAGTACATTCATTTTGATTTTAGGGAGACACTTACGAAACACCCGCAACGTTTCCCCAGAGAAACGCTCGAGGAAGCAGGAGAAATAGAAATTTCTCTGAATGTTGATGGCTTGTCGCTATTCAAGAGCAGCAAGCAAACACTAGCCAGTCCTCTGCTGTTGTCTGTGATGCACCTGCTCGAGCCTTTGTCAAAAAACATCAAGCAGGATGCAGGTTACCATGGCTGCGACAAGTGTGAGCAAAGAGGTGTATGGGAAGGAAGAGTGACATACCCAGATGTGTTTGTTTTCTGTCTTTGAATAGATGAGAAGTTCCGCAGGGTGCAGGAGTCCCTTCAACAAAATGAACACATTCCACCGACACCACTAATGAAGCTCCCACTGGACATGATTGAGCAGTTCCCAATAGATTATATGCACCAAGCCTGCTTAGCAGTAATGAAAAAACTCTTGCATGTGGGCAAAGGGACTCCACCAGAGGCATGGAGTGAGCAAAGTGAGCGAAAGGATGTTGTCACTCAGAAAGTCCATGCCCAGCTGCTTTTAAAAAAAAAAAAACCCAGACACCTGGAGGACCTGGATAGATGGAAAGCCACAGAGCTGCAGCAGTTTGCAGTTTATACTGGAAAGCTTGTGCTGAAGGGGATACTGGAGGATGACTTGTACGAGCACTTCATGCAGTTCAGCATAGCCCTGAGTCTGTGAGAGGTATGTGGAGGAGCTGATGGCCTACTTTGTGTCGAGAGCCAAGGACATTTACGGCAATCGGTTTATGGTGTACAATGTCCACTCACTTGTGCATATGGCATCAGAGGCCAGAGGAAATTTGGGGGTCTAGATGCTTGAAGTGCATTTGTATTTAAAAAATTACATGCAGAGACTGAAACGCCATGTGAGATCTGGGAAACAGCCACTGGTGCAGGTTGCAAAGAGGCTCGAGGAGCTGAAATGTCACCAAAATCCAAAACCTGCCTGATCAAAAAATGCCACGACCAAACAACAGTTTCATTGTCGATGACGATGATGTCGATGACGCCCATCATCATCAGTTTTCTCTCAGATCCCCTCCTGATGAACATGTACCAGGGAGGAACACTCATCCAAACCACCACATAATCCAAATATTTTTTGTTTTGCTGGCAACACAGAGACAGGAATAAACTGGTCAAAGAAGTGCAGCGGTCAACCAAGCTAAGAGCACAGCAGCCAAGAAAAATCTGGTTGATACCGGTTTTGGGTGAGTGCATACGTCTCCAGATAACTGAGCCTAGCCATCACCTCTTCATGTCTGTCGGAAATGACACACAATATTTATTTATTTATTTGTGCTCTTTCCGAGTTTGGACTTCGACAGGCACACCTGCTTCCTGCATCAGACCGTTAAGTTTCTATCTACAAACACATATGAATCATGGAAAACCCCTTTCACCCTCTCTATGAGTTGTGGCACAAAGCAATAGCAACTATCTACTATATATAGAAATTGTGTCCCCACCCCCTACACACACCTGGTGGAGATTTGAACTCTGAGTGCACTCAGTTCCTAAAAAAACAGATACTAAACCATACATTTAACCCCAAATTAACATTGTCCACAACAAGTTAGAAGAAATTAAACATAGAAAATAGGATTTTATTGAATGCAATCAATTTGAGTTAAGTGCATATTCTTTTTATTCCACATGGGATCAGTATATTTAGGAAATGACAGATGCCTCAAAACATCTAACATAACATCCACTGAAAGGCTGTATAATGAATATCTCAAAGCAGGGACTTCAAAGTAAACTTGAACAGAATACAAAACCAAAGTGCCATCAAAGAAACATTAAAGAAGTATTGGCTCACATACTGCATCTTCCCTTTAATTAATGAATTAGAAAGGAATGTAAACATTGTCTTAAGATCAAAGGCAGCAAACAGTCAAGGAAACAAGGTAGAGGGATGTTAGGGTACTTTTCATGGTAAAGCTGCAAAGAGAAGGATCCATGCACTTTGTCAGTGTTATCACATGGCTGTTGAAGGCTCACTTGTGCATTTGGTCCAAGACAGTTGCCTTGCACTGCACATCTTGAAAAATGAATAGCTCATCTGAGGCTTCACTCAAAGGACAAATAAGCCTCAAGGCCGATACTTGAATCAAAACACAATGTCCTACTACTGTGTATTACTACATCTACATTTATGGGAGAACCATCTGTTGAGTGATGTGTTCATATGATTTGCATTGGTTAAAAGCAACAGCAACCTATCATAAGACCTATAATAAGTACAGTATTGAAACAGGGAATGTTGCACGATCACGTGAACAATGGTTACTTTTAAATTACAAAGTGAGAGCTTCATTTGAGTCTGGTACATCTGGTTCCTCAGTTACTCGCTTCCTTAAATCTCCTTAATCAGCCCTAGTCAAAATGTGCACACTTTGCAACATGCTAAACTTTGAAATTCCAGACCTGATTTTTTTTTCTTTTTCTTTTTTTTTTTAAACATTGCATTTTTCTCTCTCACAATTTCACATCTCTGACTACAAATATGTCACTGGCATGCATGCAGTTTGTCATGGGTATGCAAATTGTTATGCAATGATTAATTTCCAAACTTTACCCAATCTTGGCATGATTATTTTTTTAAAAACCGTTCAGACCTACAAACTACAAAAATCATTTCTCATACTTTTTGGACGTGTTGAGGAACTGTGCCCACATCCAACTCCATTAAAGCGCAAGCTGCTTCTCATCCAGTATCTGAAATCAATATTTAAGGTGGTTTACTTTCCCACTAATTAAATAAAAAAATATGTCACTCATTTCATCTTGAGTTGTCTGTCTCTTGCAAATATGTTATCTCTATGTCAAATTAAAATGCTTCCTGACCCCATACCATACACAAACACACACACAAATACACACCATAGTCTTTGTAGTCCTTGGGACCAGGACCACAGGTTGGAACCCCATGCTTTGGAAATTGTAAAAATTGTAGCTGGTAAACTCAAAACTCTGCTCTGGAATGCCTGTTTGTTAACAAGACAATCGCAAAAGAAAACCTGGTGATTATCAAATTTAAAGGCAAACAATAAATAGTTAGAAATTAATTAGGTTGCATTTTCACTGGTACTGACTTCAGTTAAGCCATATTAGTCGGCAATAAATAAATATACTTCAAAAACTTAATTTCACACTTCATTTCACAGTGACAGTATGACAGAAAAATATTCAATATGTTCACAACTGAAGAGAGGGGAGATATGAGTGCCTTGCTTGTAGAGCACATCTGACTGGACGATCCCTGACCGGCAGCCTCACCAGCCAATCAGTGGATCCAGCTACTGGTCCCTCGTTGAAAATACCTGGTCATTTACTTTGTCAGTTAAGACCCTGAGCTGAACCTCCAATTTAGCAACTTCATCATCCTGAGAAATAAGGACAAGAGACAATGCTGACATTAGAAACAAGGTATTAGCACTTACAAGCCTTTTAGTCGGGGAGGGGTGGGGGGATTGCATTATTGATTAGTCTAAGTATCAAGTGTACAGAAACCATGGCTGACAGGATCACGTTACACACTTGAGAAAATGTTTGCTTTTATTCAAACTGTTGAATTGTGCACGTTTGCATCTTTTCTCCATGTATCATTTTAGATGAAACATTTGTTAACTGCTTAAAAGGAAATGACATGATGGGAAAAAGAAATGATAAGGTCACAGTATTCAAAACTGTAAATATTCAAGAAAGTGCATCAGTTCACTTGCATCAGTTAAAGAGAGGGAAGTACGGGCTTACATCATTGGTGGTAGTGGGCATCTTCAGCGCCAACTCAGTCCAGTTCCTCGCCTCAGAGATGTTTCCCAGCTCTTTGTGACACTGCAGGCAAACCAGAACCAAAATGTGAATTAGCATAAGTATTAAACTACTGAAACACTGATGACCTGTTGGTAGTGAAGAGTTGATGAAGGCAAAGCTGGAAAAATCAGCTGTGGCTGTTTAAGTCCTGTAAGTCATATTTATTATTAAATGGTGTTTTGGCAAAACTCATTGTCTGCCTAAGTGTCTGTACAGTCTGCTACTTTAGCCTGAGGAATTTTACATATACTCCATAATGGTGCACATTTTACTTAATATAACTTCATATGTTACCCTCTAATATACACTCTGCACAAATGAAGCCTGGACAAATTCCTGCACCTTCAATGCTCTTTGAGTTCCGTGATTCTGATTATTTACCTTCGCAATGTAAAGTCTCACTGTCTTGGAGAAACCTGGATTGAGTTCCTCTGCCTGAAAGTTAACAGAAGACACAGATATAGTCAAGTGTTAAAGGAATATTCCACTCCATGCCTTCTCCCATCCTTTCCTCTGCCGCCTCCATAGCCTCAGCCCCAAGAGGCTCGACTACCACAGTGGGCCTAGCAGGCAGCTCAAACCAATACGGTTCAGGACCTCCACTGTCTGCTGGCTCATTTATGGATCAAGGAGAGGAAGGATGGGAAAAATCCTCAACCTCAAATGAACCCTCAGTTGCCACAAACATCCTGGGTGACTCACTATCACTCTCCATGATAAATTTTTTTTAAAAAGTGCTATAATGTGTAATAGCTAACGCAGGTAAAATGATGATGTCATTTTCATAAAAGAGATAAAAATAAATTTGTATCCCATAACATTTTTCACATATACAGTGTAAAAACAAACAAAAAACAAAAAAAAATCTGTTTCAA
>OMLF01048743.1:0-17862 GCA_900302615.1 Holocentrus rufus | reverse complement strand
ATATATATATATATATATATATATATATATATATATATATATATATATATACATACACACACACACACACACAGACATCTGACAAAATATAGTATTTTTTACATGTATGCATGCTGCGGTGATTGTAAAACTGGTGTTGAGCTAACCTTTAAGATCAATAGAGGAAATGTAAGATGTCCACTGTTTGGGGGAAGTAAAAAACTGTGACACCTACTCTTACACCAAAGCTCACTATTAAAACCAATTCTGATACATATTTAAATTAAAATTCCAGCAGTTTTACAGACTGGCTCCTTCATATTTTAGAGCTGTTGTGGTAGTCTTCAACATTTTTTTTGTTTATTCTTTCATAGCCAACATGCCAAAACTCAGAAAAAGACAAAATCTGTGGACCGACACCTTGAGGAAGTTCTCGAGGGCGTCGTGGAGAGTGGAGGTGGGTGGCTGCTCATACAGGGCAGCCGCTGCCTTCTTCTCCAGCCAGCCGAGGGTGGCAACCTGCAGATGCACGGGAAAAACAGTCAGCACAAAACCTTGAAGCACCTTAATCATGCCTTGAACAGCATACAAAACTTTTTATTTGCACATTACACAAAGACATTCTTTGTCTTCTTACACCCGCAAAAACACAGCTCAGACTGGAAAATCTGCAATAAACAGGTCAGTGTTTGATAAGGAGTGCAATGCTGAGGAGCCAGATGGCATCTTGAGGTGGTGAGACAGTGAATCACAACATCAGCAAAATTTAGAGTAGCAAGGTTCAGAAATTCATGTGTAAATATTAGTGAATGTGTCCTGGCATGACAGAATGATGAAAAAAAAAGAAGAGCAGGAAAGCCTAATTCCTGAGCTTACCTCGTAGCACCATCGCCCCAGCAGGTAAAAACACAGCGAGTCATCGTCTCTGAGGGCGATTGCTCGGTCTAAATGCTCCTGTGTGGGAGGACAAAGGTGAATCAAATGATGCGCTCAAAGCACTACATTTATTTCAGCCTCAAGGTATTCCAAAACTGAATCATTTGGCTCCGTAACTACATCAAACTCCCTGAAGAGAACTCGGATGGAACTTGGATGAAAGCCTTTTGACATAATCACACTGAAAACATTCCCTCAACACTGTAATTCTACTAAATTGTAAGGTACACGTGTTACCTTCAGTATGTGGTTGCTCTTCAGTTTGCCGTGCATGCTCTCATACTGTGAAGCGAGTCCTGTGAGCACTGCAAACCTGGGACCCCCCCCATCCCAAAAATGGATCAAAATTCAGGTAGATGGTCACACATTGAAGCAATGACAATTACTCTCACTCTCTTACCATTTGTGGCACTCAGCGTTCAGGCCATTCTTCTTCAGAGCAATCTCCGCCTCCTCGCGACCTGTATCATGCCAAGAAAAAAAAAAAAAAAAAAGAATTTGGTCTTATTCAAGATGACATTAGCTTATCAAAGAATGTAATATGATTTTATTTTCATCTACAAATTTTATCCTGTGTGAAGCGGCTCATTTAAAGGCTCTTTTAAATCTGCGTGTGCATTACCCTGTTCTGCGTAAGACCTCTTTTCTTGCTTGTCCTCTGTGGACTCATACATGTCGCGGTAGGCTCGGGCCAGTCGCCACAGAAACTCCCTGCTGTCTCCATACTGATGTTGTGGCAACAGAAAAAAAAGGTGGCAAGAGTTAGGAGTCATATCCACATGCAAATGTGAAGCACACCATAAAGAGCACCTGATTACACTGCAGACAAATCAAGCACTACATATCCATTTTGAAAGTTTTGTAACTTCAACATTTCAAAACCACGTGCAAATGACTTATGTGAGCAAAAAAAAACAACAAAAAAACAAAAACAAAAACAAAAAAAACACTGTTAGAATATCGTTTTCTGAAAGATTTTGTATCCATTAAAAGATAAGGTAAAATACGCATAAGCACAACTCACACCCCGAGATGCTGACATAGAAATACAACAGGTTGAAATATCACCTCAGTTTTTACAGGTGCACTGCTATCGCTCACCTGTGCTTTGTTGGCCAGCAGCAGACGGAAGCCCTCTGCTTTCAAGCTGGCGTCGCCCGTGTGGAGTATGTCAGTCTGTGCCAGCAGCAGGGCCAGCTCCCCGCTGGGGGCTTCAGTCACCACCTCCAGCCTCCTCTCCTCCTTCTGCTCCTCGTCCTCCTCGTCCTCCACCCTGTCCTCTTCCTCCACGTCCTCTTCTTGGGAGTCTTCCTGGCGCAGGGTGAGGACGGTGGCGCAGCTCTTATCTTCCTCCTCCTCCGACTCCTGCTCGGGTTCCCTGTCTCCCTCCTCTCTGTCAGTTTCACGGTCTGTGTAGTCAGATTCGGCATAGGCCGTCGAGTACCTGGGATACACATTTTGTTGTTTTAGATCATCTTTTATTTATAACTCCCATGGACTCGGAATACATGAAAACTATATTAAAGTTAATGTAAAATAAATGTAATAAACTGAAAACCGGTTTTACTCTATTTTGAAGATGTTTTGTCCTATTCAATATTCAATTCAGTTTTCTCATGTAAGTTTGCTACTCTGATTCTCTATAAAATAATGACATATTATCATACCACAGCTTGCTTGTCAGCTGTCCTAGCAGTAATTAACCTAACAGTGAATATTATCAGTTAGTAAATCAGTATTAGCTACACAAAGCACAGTTTAACCACTAACTGGCTTGTAAATGATCACAGATACGCTGATGAGGCTGGCTGTTACGGCCGGAGTGGCGGCTGCTAATTGGTGTGTGTGTTTGTTTTGTTTCTGTTCCTGTCTTCTCCAGGCTCGTCCCCCCTCTACGTTGCCTCCGCCCCCATTGGTGTGCCAGCAGGTGTTGCTCATCGCCATCAGTGTGGGTATAAAGTCCCGGAGCAGGCTGAAGTCAGGCCCATTTGGCCATTCAGTGAGAACACGCTGTGGTGTGGGAGCCCGATCTTCTCCTTCACAATATTGTTTGGTTGATCACTCGAGCACATTGTCGTAGTGTTCCTGTGTCGGTAATCTAAGTGTTTACTCCCAGGTGAATCATTTCTTTCATTTCCTTCCAATGATACTGTCTTGTTTAATTCTGATAAGAATAAACACTTCATTTTTCTCTATAATGGCCTGACCTTGGTCCTCTTTCTACCCTGTTCTCATATAGTTCTCCACTCCCCTGGACCCTGTTTGGGGATGTAACACTGGCCAACACTTGTATCTATCCAGCATCCCAGCCTGACTTGATCCTCCACAGTGTTAAAGCACTACTGGACTCACAGGCCGTATCTCAAGGCCTCTTTGCATGTTCTTGTTCCAACAAAGGAGGCAATTATGTCATCTAATCTGCCTTGCAAAGCCAAAGAGCAGTAACTGCTTGCAGAGATAAACTGTAAAAAAACAACCTCTTGTCCTCCCCAAACTATTCTTTGTGCTGTTGTTACGACATCTGAGTCATGACCTTTATCCTTTGAAAAATAGCCCCTCCTCCCTCCCAAGGCCACATACCCTCCCTCGCTGGTCTCCCCGTCGTACGGGCTGCTGGCTCCCTGACTGGCAGTGAAGTAGACGGAACTGGAGCTCATTGAGTCGGTGCGCTCCCTGTGCACGATGTGGCGGCGGCGCCGGGCCCGCTGGCTGTCTTCGACACCCTTTCTGAACATGGAGGAGGAGAAGCACAGGTCAAACAACACAGACCTCCAAGTGAAAAGCTGGCACAATTTCTACTGGTTCTGGACATTGTGAGGAGACTTCTCTGATGTTTTGATGATGAAGTGTTCAGCACAAAGTGAAAGAAAAAGACCAATTACTGACTTTGTGCAGGACACTGAAACTCTACCAGCTCCCTGCAGAGGGGGGCGAGCAAACAAGATTTCCCTCCTGAATCAGTTCAATTTCTACATTAATAAAAATCAGTATCCAGCATCACTTCAGCAGAGCAGGTGCTAGCTGATGCGTGGGGCTTGAACCCGGGTCCCCCAGTGAAGAGAGCACGGTCTCCTGGCTCACCTCGCCTGCCGCCACTTACTTGACGTCCTGGATGATCTGCAGAGCGATGTCCTGCAGGCCGCCCCTCAGCTCAGCCACCTCAGAGCGCAGCGAGGCCACGCAGTTCAGAACCTGGTCCAACTGGTTCCTGAGCTCCAGCTGCTGCTCTGGAGAGAGGCCCTGCACCACCGCCTCCACTGCTGCCAGCGCCTGCTGCTGGGCCTCCGCCTCTGAGGGAGGCGGGGGAAGTTAAGAGAGTACTTGTTAGCAGTTAACTAGCTAACAGCTGTATTTTGTTACATTGTTTGTTGTGTGCAGGGGCACATAGCAACAGTGCAACTTTCCGCTTTCTCAATGGATGGTTTTTTTTTTTTTATCTTTTATACTTCTTGGGTTCTGACAGCATTCGAGTCAGTCATTTTTTTATTTAGTTTAAATGACTAAACTTGGATTTACTGAACCAGGCTTTGTTATTAGTTGTGAGCTCTTCTTAATTTTTATTAAAAGTTTACTTTTATTAAACGATTAAATTAATCTTTGTTAGTGCAATCCAGCCTTTAAGTGCTACTAGAGGAGAACTGCTAATGTCATGTTTAGTGGTTCAGCAATTTCAGTCCCACGTAAACTGATGTTGTGGATGTTGGCCAGACACCAAAGGGTGTAGACAGAAAGAAGAGAGGCACACAGCTGACATTCACATTGTCACAACAAATTATTAATGAGATAGTGTTAGGAAAAACAATGTAGCAACTACCCATCCATCTACTTAATTTTAATCAAATTCCTCACTGACAGTAAGTTTAGTCTCACAGATAATGCAAAGGGCCTCACTGTACACTCAGCTCACGAAACAGTGGTCTTGGTTAGGCTAGGTTTTGAGTTTCTTCCTTAATGTTACAGGAATATGGGAGTAAAACTGCTCCTAGTTAGGTACTGAATCACTGAATTTTGTGACCTTTTAGCCTTTTAGCACCTGCTAAGCTCTGTAATTGAAACTGCAGTGCAGTTCTAAGATGCTCAGTGTGGCATATATATATCTATATATATACACATACATACATACATATATACATACACACGTGGCATAGCACACACGTGGATGAACACACAACATGAAGCCAGACCACCTTTGCTTTTCATGCCTCTTTATGTACTCGTGGTGGGCTCAGTGACCCCTTGCAGCCTGTGTGCCATGCAGTGTGAACCCACCTTGGTCATCCAGTGCGTCCAGCAGCAGCGCTGCTCCATCCGCACTGCCGTACAGCCGTGCAGGCGGCCTAGACTCCAGCAGCAGCCTCTGGGATCTCCTCCTGCTTACTTCTTTATAGATTATGAATGCTATCAAGCCCAGGCCAGCTGTAGCTCCCACAGCAAGACCTATCAAACCGTGTCTTCCCAACGACGTGTTCATGTTTCCCCACGAAGACACGAATTGTTAATCAAACTGGCGTGTAAGTTATACTAACAACGTGACACCGTTTTATATGTCGTTAACCATGGCTGTTAGTAGCGCTGACGAAACCTCATGGTGCTAACGACATGGCTTCTGTTACTTCGGAAATATTTGGTCACAAACAGCTGCTATACTACTGCTATACTGCTTTCCGCACACGAGACGTACAGATTACCTGCTAAGGTTAGCTTAACGTCACTAGCCGTCCGGGAGTCGTTATAACGTTACACACAGACACGGGTGCACCTTTATCAAGCTTGGTGAACAAAAATGTTGATATTATCGCATTAGACTTCTTCAGGTATTTCGAGGACACGCTCTGAATCCAAAAGTAAACAGTTGGGTTATGCCAAGAAGAGCAGGTGAACCATAGATATATAAAAGGTAAACACTGTTCAGCTAGCTAACCTATGTTAGCTTCTACGATGGTCTAATATCATCATCAGCATCACCAACGTTGTTATGAATCCCAATCCCACCGGAGTTCTGGGAAATACACGCCCACAATCGCTATAATTGGCCAGAAAATGCGTCGGCCGGTTAATCATTTGCTAAAATAAGCTTCATATTAGCTCTCGCCCAACCATAACCGTAACCTTACCCAAGTGGGCGTATCTTGCCCAAAACTCCGGTGGGTTACGTAATTACGTATAATAATACCAGTGTCACGTTCAAACCTGTCAAAGATGAAGAACTTCATAATGCAGAGCGAGGGCATTGTAAAAATAAATAAACAAAATAAATGAACAATAAATGAACAATCGATAGTTTATATTTGATTGTCCAGGATTTTTATATTTGATTCTCCGGGATATTTCCCACAACATTAAAATGTAGTGGCACACAACATTTTACATTTCACACACATTTTGAGGTGGAAACATAACTTCCCTTGCATGAAACATTATAGAACATTAGCCACTGGCCAGGGTTGAGTGTTTTAGACTTTATATGCTAAATGCTTAGATTGAAATTAAAAGAAGAAAAAGAAGGTGATGCAAAAAGAGCGATTCAAAACATTGAAAAAATATATATATAACAGCAGAATTCTCATACAATTCTAAACAACTTTTTATTAAGAGACTTTAAAAAAATAAATCATTCTCAAAAATAAAACTACACTGACCACATCTCAATGAATTGCACATAAAACATTACAACAACATACTTCATACTAACAGGCAAATGTGGATAAAGTGACTGAATAATAATTAGAAAATAGCACTCCTAGCTGCTAAAAACATGTCCTAAGTGATCCCAGCCTAGGTGGTACTGATGAACAATACAAAGTTCCAAATAGAAATATCCATTTCACAAACTCACAGTACTGTCTCAACCAACTTTAACATGTCACATAAAACACATTTTCTCAGATAATAGTAAGTCATCCTATAGAGAGGGGAACAGCTACATTACCATGTAGTCCCCTTTAATAGTGTAAATAATGTGCTTAACCAGCCTGCTTAAAATGTAGGTATACATTTTAAAACCTACACGATTAATACTTGTTGTATTATTAAACATGTCCTGTTTCCAGTTGCGCTGATCAGTTCAGTGTTGAACAGTTTTGTTGAAATAACAAAAAAAAAAAGAAAAAAAGGAATTCACTAAAATTATACAGCTTTGTTTTTTCCTGATTATTATTGACTAGTTAAAAAGTAGGTATTATTTTCATGCTAACAGATCATTCCATTGATTCAGGTATTGATGAAAGATTCCGATGCAGTGAAAGTGCTTGAGTTTGCAGCTTCTGACACATGGTAGACATCTGAAGGACAAAAAGCAAACTGTCAGTAAAACAGCTGATTACAATAGGGAAGACAAGCTACTAAACAAGAAAATCACTTACTTCTTCTTCCACGTATTCTCCTGAAGATATCTAGTCCACTGGAGGAGGAATTGACACCACTGGTGCTCTGTAGTGAAAAAATAACTAGTTAATAAGAGCCAAATGTTTACTGAGTGAAGGATAAAACTTGAGGTTGTTGTTAGTGAGGTCAACAATTTCTGTAGCATCTTAGACATCTGTAGATTCCAACCAAAACTGTAAAATTGCAAATATACAAACTGTGAGGAAAAAACAAACAAAAGACATGTTCTTACTCTTGTTGGATGAGAGCCACTGCTTAAAGTTGGTACTTTTCTTGAGAGGGCAGCACGGATCTACAGGCACCACCAAATTTGTGTCAAATTCAAATTCAAATTCATGTAACTATTTTTCAATTTACCAATTTAAATTCAACATACCTTTGAATCAAGTAGTACCCCAAACACTAAAATGAAGAAACCCTATGGAAAATGAAAAATCAGTGTTTACTCTCTAACAGACACATACATGGCTTAAGCATCAATAAAACACAACACAAAACGTTTTGTTGTTACACGCAACCAGACCAAAAAAAAACAAAACAAAACAGTAAATTATGTGCATGTAAGCATTAAAATAGTAACCTTCCATTTCAGCTCAACCACAATATTTAAAAAATGCAAATACCTGCAATGAATTGAAGAATGCAAAGGCAATATGGATTCCTTGATTTGTTGGATCTATCATGGTCCCCACTCCCAGAGCCCAGGTCAAGCCAAATAAAGGAGTCAGAATGGCCAAACACCTCAAAATCACCACCAATGCATTCTTTTCATCAGCCTGGGAAGCATCTCCAATGCCTCTTCTCAGCATTCTGACCACAACCACAAGAAGGATTATAAAGTTGATTAAAACTATGGTCAAGGCTGGAATCACAAAGGCCAAGAGAGCCTTTGTCTTCTTCCAGTTTAGCCAACAAGCTTCCATTTCCTGGATGTATCCATTTCCTCCAGCTGTAACGGCAACGGTAATCACTGCTATAATAAGAGGGAATCCATAACCTAAAATGAAGCCAATGGCCAACATGACAGACTTGGACATGTGGGAGAAGACCATGACAGTTCGGTAAAAGAGGAGAAGGCCAGACACAAGCATCCAGAAGAACAGGGCCAAGTAAAAAAAGTGCATGAAAAATGTTGCTGTGCTGCATGGTCCTACTGGCACTTCATGGTCTTCCCCTGGGTTTTCTAGGGGGTTATCAGCGATGGCAGCACCAATGATGAAACAGATGTCTGCGATCAACAGAGATAAGGCAATGTTGATGATGGAAACATGGCGCATGAAGGACGTGCTATTTCTGGTCATGGCTTTCCAAACAATTCCTTCAATGATGAGACATATAACTAAGCTTCCCATAGAGATCCCTACGCCAACATATGTAATTACATCTAAAATTAATTTCAGTGATGCAGGAATGCTGGTTGACATAAGAATCGAGAAAGAGGTAAGATGGTTGCAATTGCAGGTTACTACATTGTCTATATCAGAGACAAATGTACACCCCTCATCATCCCATCCGCCAAGATTATCCAAGAGTGAGAAGTTCCAGAAGACGCATTGTGGGTTCAGTGTCAAGTTGTTGTTTGACTTGTCAAAGCTCAGAGTGACATTGTCAATTGTTGCATTCAGTTTGACGAGCACCACAAGGGCATTGATGGCGTTATCGCTGATAGTTTCAGTTCCGTTGCTGGTGCCATTGATGCTGATGTCACTGACACTGGTGTCACTGACACTGGTGATGTTGAAGCTGGAGTTCCTGGGAGGCAGAACGTTATTTAGGGAGAGGAAGGCAACAGTGGTGATGATGAGGTTGTCTATCTTGGTGTCTGGAATTTCAATGACAACACTGGAGTTCAGGTCTGCCATGAAGGAATCATTAAAACTGGTTCTGTTAAGCTGGATCAGTTGGGTCGATATGGTAAACTCCCCGTCCAATCCATCAGTGAGAGACTCCAGTGAACCCAGTAATACTGAGCTGGCATTACGGGTTTCATTTGCGTTCAGAGTTTGCCAGGAGTCTCTTGCATCATCCGAAATGATGACATCGACTGTTTCCAATATATCCTGCAAGTGAAAAAAAATTCTCTGTGAGGGAACCGCTTCATGAAACCTCATCATTTAAATTTCTCAACAAGGCATGATAAGCAAAAGGCATACTGACATAGTGCACTATATAGCAGTGCAGTATTATAGTACAGAGAAGAGTACACAGGGGAATTTTCAACCTACCTGCATGACAGGCTGGGTGACCACAGTGGCAACATTTGCAATGGTGTCCAAGATGTCAACGATAGCAAATATAGTTGCACTCGACTCTGCAATTTGCGTTTGCAATTCTTGTGGTTGAAGTGCATCACTAAGATTTCCAACAAAATCTGGAACGCCTTCTGGCACCAAAGTCTACAAGAATTAAACATTGACAACTTAGTAACTCATGACACCATATTTTGTTAGTATAGCAAATTATCCATAGTAAATGCAGGGGATTTCTCAAAGATTAAACAAGGACACACAGTGTTGTAGATGTGAAGCACCATTTTTTCTTTGCACCCATGTTCTATGGCTGACACGTTTGTGTTTGGCAGATATTATATATGTAGTTATTTATTTGCTGGCAGGCACAGCTTGCATTGTAAGCTACTATGATTGGACATTGTTATAGGCTTTTTGAAAAGAAACTGTTATGGAGGTAGTCTAATAGCCTTGGTTGAGAATGTTTCAGTGACTACAAGTAGACAAATTGGACATAATTAACATAGACCTTTAAATTAAATTTAAAAAATTACTCTAACTGGAGGTTCTGAAGTTTTAAGTCAGTGGGTGTCTGTCATCTTGTTTTGTTCATTGTAAAGTTGTGGACCTGTAAAGTCCTTTGAGACTGTAAACCGTGTTTTGGGTCTCTATATAAATTTGAACTTAAGAGATATAAATAAGTAAATGAACAGATAACACCTGTGCATGCAGTCAACATAATAGGAGTTTTAGCTCTATTTTAGATGCAATATTTGCGATTGGGTGCACTCCAAAACCCGACTGGCACTGCTGGTTTTGCTGACCTAACCTGACGGCACATATAATAGCTAAATTATGGTGAAACTGTCACTGGATTACCATCACAATGCTTGCAGAAGCACAAATATGTTTAGGTTTGGCTTTGATGAATGCCAGTAATTGTTAATTTGTAATTTATTTTCACAGCTAGTTTAACACAATGTGTATAATAACCAGTCACCTACAGCTGCTGAAAATAAATTTAAATATTCATATGTTATTCCAGAGATGCACAACAGCCACCCACTGAAACAAGGCATGCACAGGGCAGATGAAGGACTGGACAGGACAAATTAGCCACCTATTGGTAGAAGTCTCTCATTACACTAAGCCATTGAATTACAAAAGATCGGACACTGCTCAGAACTGAACATAAACTAAACACAAACTGATTTGTGAATGCATAGTGTTTATTTGCTCAAGTGAGCATCACTCTGTACTGCACCACTGTTTTTTGGGTTTGGGACCTCTTTGGTCATGTTTACAATATTGATTGGACTAGACCATAGGTGAACGTAATTAAATCAGTTCATGACTGATATTCCTCATTTTTAAATGATGTGGCATCTTACACCTGTATGTAAGATACTACATCACTATCCTTGTCACTTACCACTATCTGCCAGGGTAGGAACTTTATATTTTGCAATGATGCAAGACATTTTTCACAATATCAAGCTGCTGACCCCTGATGGGTGTCATCAACTGATGTTTGCCTGTATGGTATACACTGTGGTGATTTGTTATATTGATGGTTCCCCTACCTGGGATTGAGTCAAAAAGTTGTTGATTTCTGTTATGACACAAGAGTCCTCCAAGAGTCTCCATTCTCCATTTGCCTCACAGATAGCCCTCTTGTTCCCATCCTGACCAGGATCACATCCTATTGTTGATTCGTCATTAACTCGTCCATTCCCAAAATTGTCATCACGGCATATCACACCTTAAGTGTAAAACATGCAGTTAGGTTTAGGCAAAAGAACTAATGTAAAAAGTACTAATGATACACTCTGAGGTATTGGCGTTGGTATAGTATTGTCACATTTGAATGTTATTCTTACTTTCTCTGAAAATGATCATTGTTGTTGTCCTTTCAAAATTTGATGGATTTACAACCCTACATGTAAAAGTTTTTTGTTCTTCCTCTGCTCCAAGGCAGCTTTCCAGTCTGTAGTCATGTTTGATGCAGTTGCCAGGTGAGTCCACTGTCAAAGTAAAACAATGTCATTGATTAAATAAAGTGTAGAAAACAGCTTCTCAGCATGTCTGCATCCCAAGAATTGACCTCAGTTCATAAGTACCTGAAGGTAAAAGATCTGTGCCTTGAAACCACTGCACCGTAAAGGGGGACTGCACGCAGCACTCCAGTTCCTGTGTTTGTCCTTCTATGCATTTGACATTGAGTTGAGTCTGTACTCGCACGTTGGGGGCTTGAATAATGGTCCTTTCACTTACATCTCCTCTTTGCAAGAAGCTGATTGCTGTACCCCTCAGAGTACATTCATAAGGACCTGAGATCAAATGAAACCAGTGTTAATGGCTGCCTTTGTAAAGTATACTACAAAACAGTACAACTTGTATTGTGGGCTGGGAAGCTAATATCATTACATGGTGCTGCAGCTTCTGTTAAGGTGGAACACAGTGAGAATTCTACTTGTCCTTTATATTGTTTTATTCAACTATTACTGTATTAGTCAAATTGCATTTTGTTGTCATTTCCTTTTCAAACTCAGCTATTTGTCACTTACCACTATCTGCAGGAATAACGTTGCCAACTCTAAGTTCTGAGCGGTCGCCTTGAGAAGTTATTTTAAACCGTCCTTCGCCTGATATCTGCCTCCCGTTGAATTTCCACTCGTAACCAGTAACTGTCCCCAGGTTAATGTTTCCAGGAGGGGGGCCACACACCAGAGTTATTTCTTGACCAGTAAAGACTTGGTTTGGCATGCTGATGGGGGTCTGACCTTTAGAAAAAATGACAAAGATCAGTTTAGAATTGGCCCATTAAAACAGACAACAATGAAAGAATTACACTTTTCGACTTACTGTTGTGAAATGCACTGATTGAGCCAATAACAGGGGCAATGTCCCTCTCCTCCACTCCGACTACAACTCCATTATTGGCCTCAGCTATTTCGTCAGGGTCAACAGATGTTGTCCTCACAGAATAATCTGCAATGATACTTCCTGGTCTGTGTGTGAGAACAGATAACAGCACTGTTAAGAAAATATTTGTGTCACACAGCCTGTCTCTAAAATCTTGTATGTAAGAAGATACTGTACCTGAAGTTTACGACTGCGACTGAAACAAACCCCCCCATACGTCTATAGTTTTCGATGAACTGTGAGAGAAATAAGGTTGGTGGCAGGAACACAATGACATTCACAACTGAGAATAAAAGTTAGAATCATTACTGGCATCAGCAGCAGACTTACCACTTCCTCAAGCGGATTTTTGAGAGCCAGGTGTTGAGGACTTGTTTGATCAAGGAGTTCCTCTGTAAAGGTCCTGTCTAATGTGATTGACAGCTCCACCACAAAGGCTGACAAAAAGGGAATGAGAAGCAAAATGTTGATATGTGTCTTGTATCATGAGATTTTTATGATCAGATCTCAAAAATCTAGTTGAAGTAGAGTAACATGGTTACATGACAGGTGCCTCAGACCGCCAGGCCTCAAGGATGCCCAGTTCCCTTGGATTATTAAATAATTTAAGATATGTCTTCAGGGCCCTAAGACATGGAGCAAGTTCAACATGATCACGCCACCTTTGTCATATCTGGCTTCACAAAACCTAACAATGGCACTTCTGGCTAACTCGTCTCATTAAAGTAGGAATTAACTGGCTCTATCAACCCAGGATTTTCCAATCCAGCTGTGTGTTCACGTTTAAGAGGCAGTTTATGTTTAAGAGGCCACTTTCATTTGAATGCAATATTTTTGTTAATATCAGTTTTTATAAATGGAATTCTTGCAAAAAAGGTTATTTTAATCAAGTTCAACGAATCCTGTTGGAATAATTTAATTTAGCTTTTTCTATGCTTTGGATTGGGTAGCCTGAACATAACTTGAGCTGGCTCATTGGCAACATAAGATATGATGGTGACCTATGGCACTTAAAAATGAACCACCTTGGTGACACTGGAGACTCCAGGTAAAACAAAAAAAGTTATCTCACCAACCCCATACACTAGCTTCGTAGTACTGTACACCCCCAACACTGCCTCACTGTGCTGCCTGTGTTGCATCTTTAGATCCCTGTCTGTGCATAAGCCTCCAAAACTGTGATTAGACTGTCCGCTTGGTGGAACGGACCCACCTTATTGCTGCCCTCCTAATGGGGTGATCAACTTGTGAAACTCCTCTGGCTTAGCAATTATGGCCTACCAAAATGTGAAATTTTTACTTTTATTTATCAATCCCCTTCAGCCCAACAGTGTAATTTCATACACAGAATACAGAGCCAAAATGCATCATCCTTTAAGGTTCTGTCAAAATTGTCACCTATAAAATTTGAACCATTAATTTCAGTGCCCTCAGTAGACAGATAATTATAATTTGTAGGAATAGTTGGATGTGTGTAGCACGCTTTATGTCAATGATATTTACAGTATATGAGTAAGGGCCTCTGAAATTTTGGCCTTCAATTAGAGCAACCCCACGAGGCCAATCAGTGTTTTTTTTTTAAGAACAGGAACCCAGCGGTACATCATCCATGCAGGCATCATCGCAGGCGTCTAAGATAGCACCTCAGCTCAGATAGCATGAGTAATGGACAGACAGGACCCCCGACCCCATCCACAGCCACCCTCCAAATACACTGTCGGGGGCCAAAAATATAAAAATACAACATACCAGGCTGAGGAGAGGTAGACGGCGTAGGTTCAGGTGGCCTTGTCGTGGGGGATTGTGTAGTGGTAACAGCTGTACTGGCAGTAGTGGTGATCTGAGTGGTAGCAGGTGTGGTTGTAATACTTGTTGTGGAAACAGTGGTGGCAATAGTTGTCTCTTCTGTTGCTGTGGTTGTTGGCATTTCTGTGGATTCGGTCACACTTGTAGTAACTGTAGTTCGTACTGATGTTGGTGGCTGAGTTGCTGCGGTTGCATTTGTTGTTTCAGTACCGCTGGTTGTTGATGTTTTTTCAGTTGTTGTGGACTGTACTGCTGAGATAAAAAATAATAGATTTCATCATTTTATGCCATTATGCCTTATGAGATACTTGAGAGTAAAAAACAAAGTACAAAAAATAGTAATACAGCAGATTTAAATGCTGAAAATCTAAATTACATCCTCATGCTAATACCGAGATCCTACAGAATAGGAATATGTCTGACTATAGTCACAGGTGACAAATTTAAAGATACTTTCAGTTAAAAAGAGTGTCATTTCAGCCTGCAGGATAAATTGAGCTTGGGACACATTAAAAGACTGTGACATGAAATTGACCAGTCACAAAAACTGTTAGAAACTCTTAATATTTCTCAGTACTTACTTGTTTCTGCAGTTGTTGGTGTTGGTGGGACAACCGTAGTGTTCTGAACTGTTGTAACAACAGTTGTATCTAGAAAGATAATTTTACAATTATATGGAATGTTCAAATTTAAATATAACTGCTAAAAATAAAATGTGTAATGAATTGATGACTGGTGATTCCACAGTCAAACCATAACTAACTATTCTGTAAACAAAAGGTCTTAAAATGCTGATAATATCAACAGTTAATCTTAAATGGAAAAATACAACTTTAACCTTAATTAACTTTAAACACTACTCTCTTCATTTTGCAATGACACTCATCAAATGAATAAATGTTTCATATTTCTCAGTACTTACTTGTTCCTGCAGTTGTTGGTGTTGGTGGGACAACTGTTGTGTTCTGAGCTGTTGTAACAACAGTTGTATCTAGAAAGATAATTTTACAATTATATGCAATGTGATATAATTCAGTATATCAGTAAAACTGATCACAAAGATCATTTAAAAGTTTATAATTTTACTGTAATCATTTTCTTGTTGTCTTTATTTTTGACCACTTACTGGCTGCAGTAGTGGTTGGCATTGTTGGGACAGCTGTAGTGTTCAGTTCTGTTGTTGGAGCAGGAGTTGAGTCTAGAGGGATAAATTTATAATTATTTGTATTTACAGTAAAATAAAATAATGAGAGCGAAAATTTGTTCCTATACATTTTCACCTGAAATCGAATACTTCAACTTTAACCTTACTCCACTTTAAACACAGCCCTCTTCATTTTGCAATGACACTCATCAAATGAATAAATGTTTCATATTTCTCAGTACTTACTTGTTACTGCAGTTGTTGGTGTTGGTGGGACAACTGTAGTGTTCTGAGCTGGTGTAACAACAGTTGTATCTAGAAAGATCATTTTACAATCATATGCAATGTGACATAATTCAGTATATGAGTAAAACTGATAACAAAGAGATCATTTAAAAACAATTTCACTGAAATCATTTTCTTGTTGTCTTTATTTTATTCTTACTGGTTGTAGTAGTTGTTGGCATTGTTGTGAAAATTTGTTCCTATAAATTTTCAAATGTATTTACCCAGACAGGTCTGAACTCTGTCCTTATTTCTATACACTTACTTGTCACTTCAGTTGTTGGTGTTGGTGTGGGTGTTGTAGTGTTCAGAGCCGTTGTAGCATCAGGTGTCGAGTCTAGAAAGATCATTTACAATGATGCATTAGGCTATTTGTTGCATATACTCAAGGAAGAAGGCAGTATCAAAACCTGTTTTTGACCAGCCATTTTTTGCTGTTCAGTATGCTGTCAAGATTTCCTCCCAAGATTTATCATTGTCCAAGTTCAGACTCAATGCAAGTAAATGCAAATGAACTGCAGGGTTGATGGGATGGCCAAGTCAAAGCAGCAACAAAAGCATGCATTACAGCTTTAAGACAGCTACATGAAACTGACCAACCACAAAAACTGTTGGGCTAATTGTACTGTTCTATCCTGTCACTGAGTCTGCAGTAAAAAAAAATACATTTAAATTTAACTTTTAAAAATAAAATGTTTAAAAACTTCTATCTGCAAAACGGATGACTGGTGATTCTACAGTCAAACCATAACTAACTATTCTTAAGGAAAGGTAAAAAATTCTGATAACGTCAACAGTAAATCTTAACCTGAAATCGAATACTTCATTTTGCAATGACACTCATCAAATGAATAAATGTTTCATATTTCTCAGTACTTACTTGTTACTGCAGTTGGTGTTGGTGGGACAACTGTAGTGTTCTGAGCTGTTGTAACAACAGTTGTATCTAGAAAGATCATTTTACAATAATATGCAATGTGACATAATTCAGTATATGAGTAAAACTGATAACAAAGAGATCATTTAAAAACAATTTCACTGAAATCATTTTCTTGTTGTCTTTATTTTATTCTTACTGGTTGCAGTAGTGGTTGGCATTGTTGGGAAAATTATGAGTGAAAATTTGTTTCTATAAATTTTCAAATGTATTTACCCAGCCAGGTCTGAACCCTGTCCTTATTTCTATACACTTACTTGTCACTTCAGTTGTTGGTGTTGGTGTGGGTGTTGTAGTGTTCGGAGCTGTTGTAGCATCAGGTGTCGAGTCGAGAAAGATCATTTACAATAAAGTGTTATTTACAATGGGACATGAAATGATTCCAGCCATGATCATTTACTGTAAAGTTTATATCATTTTACAACTGCCCTTACTTTTACAGTCAGTGGTTACACATCTTTTTGTATTTTGATTAAAATGAAAGGTAAAATAATTCAAGTTAAGATTTAATGTTGTTTATTGACGAAATGCCCCAGTCTTACTTGTTGTTACTGTTGTAGAGGGTGTTGTTGGAGGACAAGCTATGAAGTCTGTTGGCAGAGAGAGAGAGAGGAATCAGTGGTAAATATGTAAAGATACAGCTGCTCAATCATCCCACTTCTTGCAACATACTTGCTGCTAAAATACATTACTTTAACTATTTCAGACATCATGTTTAATTACATTTGAAGACACAGTAAACTGTAATATTTGCTGTAGCACAAATACAGATTACATGAAGGACAGATGCACTGAGGGTGATCTCTATATTGGCTACCACTGTAAACCTAACTTACTGTGCTGATCAACAGACTGGCAGTACTGTCCATCAGGAGGAATGACACTGATGCATCCACAGGTGTCATCAGTGATGTTGTCACATGATCCATACAACAAACACTGGTCACATGGCCAACGATACTGGTCCTCACATCTGCACTGGAAACCTGAACTGCTTGGAGAGCAAACTGGAGACAAACAGACGATATGAGCTTCATTTATGAGGAGATGAGCCAACTAATGTTTTCAGAGAGCATGTGATGTATAGCTTAAAAGTCACAGTTTAAATGCATTATCCATTATGTATATTATATATATGTATATTATTATCATTTTGAATGACCTAAAAGTAGCATTTATTCCTACCTGTAGTAATGTTGACATCAGAGATTTGTATGGTATTGCTGATGCTGACGGGG
>OMLF01048740.1:0-20378 GCA_900302615.1 Holocentrus rufus | reverse complement strand
ACACAAAACAAGGAGAAGAAGACTCTCTTTCATCTGGGGCTTGCTGACGACACAGACTGCATCAAAGTGACTGCATATGGGAAGCAGCGCTATGAAGAAATTCAAGAAGGAAGATGCTATATGTTCAGAGATGTAATCATAGAGGGGAGCACAGTGAAAGTCACCCGTGACAGCAAAGTGCCAAAGACCTCAGCCCTCAAAGTCCCTGAAGACCTGGAGCTGGAAGCCAAGATGATTATTGATCCGCAAAAGCCTGTTTGCTCCATTGCACAAGCCAAAAAGACTTATGACAACACAGAAATGAGTGTCGAAGGAACCATAACAGAGGTGAGAGGCCATTATTCTTTAACAGAAATAACAGTTCCATTGGGAAACACTGCATGCCCAAGTCCACTGTTCAGTATTTCTTATTACTTTTGGTCCTGTACAAATACAAATGCTCTAGTCTCTAAGTGTATGTAAACCAGTGACTTCAAGGATAGTTGTGGCTATGTGCAGCCTGGCTTGTCTTTTCTTAGGTCATGGCATCATGATTGATTGTGTTTCATCTCTTACTTCACTGTAGAGCTTTAGAGGAAGCGCTGCTGTCCAACACACACATTTCAATTTTGTTGTCAATCAATTTGTCAGTCAGCAAGTTTTTTCAAATGATGGATTCCTGACTTTGTTTCTGTGTTGCTGCTCAGATGACTCAAGCCAGTGAAATCAGTGTGAGGGGTGGACAAGGGAGAAGGGTAATGCAAATGGATCTCTACCTGAAGGACGACACCGACTCCATCAGGATCCGCCTCTGGGATGATCTGGCCAAAGAGTGCAGCGCATCAGTTGGAGACTCTGTCAGGGTGACAAACGTCAGGACCAGTCACTACCAGGACACTGTGTCGCTGACTTCAAATGCAGGGAGCAGAGTTTACGAGGTAGCTGTGAGCTTGCAGAGATTTGTAGATTTAAGGGCTTCAGCATGATAAAGCATTTCACTGCACACCGTACTGTGCATGATAGTGTATGTGACCAATAAAACCATGAACTAATACAGTGATGATTTGTAAATAGCATCTGCGCAGACGTTAAAGTTCACGAGGCAGAGTGAGTCGTCTAGTAAACAGGAGGTTCCTGGTTCGATGGTTCTTTAAGAAAGTAGTTCCCACATTTTTGAAGCCAGAAGGCTGGAATGGAATCAAAAGCTCAGTCAGTCTAGATATCTTTCCCTTTCTTCCCAACTCAGTTAGTCTGTGGTCAGAGTGGAGCTGTTTGGACTCAGTATATCCGTGTCAACACAACACTGACATCACTGACAGCCATGAGTAATACCACACCCATTTTGTCTTTGAGCTTTGAATCTGAATTTAATTTTCAGAGTCTTAAAGTGATCCTGAATCTGTTTGCAGGTTGATGCTGCTCCAGTCCAGACTGGGACAGTGAAGATTATAGGAATCTTTAAAGTCAACAAGCTGGAGACCAAGCTGGAGGCCGTGCTCGATGGAGATGTGATGAAGACGTTTGTTGTGGCGTCCAAACTTCTGGCACAAGCGTTCTACATCAGACTGGAGGGAGATTTCGAGGAAAGACTCCTCGATGAAATGCCACTGTTTGGAGAGGCAGAAATACAAGGGAATAAGATTATTGACATTAGAAATATGTAAAGAAAGTCAGACAGGAACCAGGTGCTGAACTTCAGTCACCACATGCAGGGAAACACTTTCACTTTGCATGATTTTTTTTAGATTTAGATTTTTTAGATTTTTTTTGCATAATTTTCCCCAATTAATGGTCAGTTATTAATGATTGATTTTGTGTTCTGTAAATGTTTTTCTACATACAAAAATTCCTGTAAAGACATCTTGTCAGTGAGACCATCTGTTTAAATAAAGGCTTCTGTCTCATAGAAGTTATCATTATTGTAGCATTTGCAGGATGTAAAGGTTCTGACTCGTGTAGTTGTGATGTTGCCCAGGATTCAGTATTCCACATGGCATAAAGGAGGCAGGAATGAATTATAAAAATGAAAAATTATTTTACAAACTGCCGAGATACAAACAAAAATTGTCATGTTTATCTGACAATATTCCCTTCCGTGTTTGCAGGTTGATCACACAGTAATAGACTGGATGATAACAGTTTGTCTACCTACATTGCACTAAGATTTTGTGCTGACCTCTCACAAAACACAGAAACATAAAAAAAATACTGAGATAAAAGATGACCACTGACAAAAAAAATTAAGAAGCTTCTGATGAGGAAGAACCAGTTTCAGCTAAAAAAAAAAATGTGCAAAACTCTTATCTAAAGAACAAGTTGGCAGAGAGAAAGACTAGAGAAGGTTGAGTTGGGATGGATATATGAAGGAAAGCAGCAATGCAAGAAAAATGGCGGGGAACAAGGACAACTGAGTTACCAAAGAAGACCACAAAGAAAGCTGACATGTTGTGCAAGAGAGCTTCTGTCCCCAAATGAACAGCCCAAAAATAAAGATGGGAAGACTTCAGTCAGGATATTTTGTATTACCAGGAAGATGGAGGAATAGATGAAGACATTACAGTTGTGGAACTCTACTCAATTCTGAAAATGGGGGTTAAGATTTTATCTATGCACTAAGTGCTTTAGAGAACCTGTATGTACAAAAAATGTCTTTTTTATTGTCTTTATATACTTGTGAGGACAAAAATTGACAAAGTACAGACTTTGTGAGGACATTTGTCGTTGTGAGGACATTTTGGGTGGTCCACACTAAGGAAAAATGCAAACTGTGGCTTATTAGTTCTCTATGCATGACGCTTGATGTTTCTCTTAAGAAGTGTAAAATGTGTAACCGGAGATTTCGCCTGTCACGTGACTGATGATGAAAGGACAGTGAAACTGAACATCACATAATAAACAGAAGTGTCTGGCGGGCTTATTGAAAAGGATTCTCGCGGCACTCCCCTGTTGCACACGGTGAGTGATGTTTCAACAAAACCATTTTGATTGAACCCCTTTTTAATATTTTTGACGTAAATATGATTATGATGTTCCTAAAGTTATGTTGGATGGGACCAGAACAGGCTGCTGCGGCTTTCTGAATCTGAGAATCCTCTTGTAATATGTGTAGACATGAATGTTTTGTTATCAGCCCACATACAGCAGCACACAGAAACCTAAGTTACTCTGCATGATCAGTTACGTGACAGAGCATTTGTTTTAAGTTTGATGGTAACTTTAGATCCTATGGTGTTCCTATAATATCCCTGTAGTGTTTCTACTGGGACATGTAGTGTGTCTGCAGTCTCAATAGTGCATTTATGCTGCTCTGGGTAACATTTTATTTATTTATTTTATTTTAATGTTTATTTGGCAGGGACGATACATACAACATTGCCAAAAAAAAAAAAGGGAAAATGTGATGCATATAAGATGTCTAGCTTCAGCTAATTTGCAGTCTTTGTCCCTGGTCAGGCGTTTAAAATACAATGAAATATCAACGTTATCTCCTATAGTTTCTCCACAGGAACTTACAAGTATTCATAGTTTTAGTTTAGCTTACTGCACAAAAAAGAAAAAAGACAGAGCAGTCAAATGTGGTGAATATAAACATCAGGGTTGTGTGGTGAAAACAATAAAGATTCAGGCTTTGAGGCGCTCTGAGAGTCTGGCTCACCCATGATTCATTTGTTAAGTTTTTGTATTGTTTTCCACTTTACTGCCATTTGAATTGTTTTATTTCTTTTCTCTGGAGTTTTATATGTTTTCTTGTCAGTTTCCTCCAGGCTGACTTCAGTTTTTTATTTTTATCTCGGCCTTCACATTCCTTCCTGCACCTCACTTGCAGACTTCCTCTTTTTTGTTTTAGAGATGGATGGAAACATTTCAGAGAGCGACTGGATTCAAGTCCTGACCACCATCATAGAGGAGCTGAGCCTGCGACAGTACACGAAAATGCTGTCCTTTCTGGAGAAAATCCCAGAGAGCGAGAAGAGCAAATCCAGAGAAGAAATGCCCCAAATTATCATCCAGTACCGCGGCATAGAGGGCTCCATCTGTGAGATGAAACGAGTCCTGGACAAGATTCCCAGGAGAGACGATACAGTTCCAGTCCTGCTGTGTCCCTTTGTGGTCAAAGTGTGGATCAAACGGGAGCAAGACACACACAAAGGTGAGCTGACATGATCTAAAAAACATGGACTTTTTTTGGTAGACAGACATACAAAGAGAGAGAGAGAGAGGAGACATGACAGAGAGTGGATGAAATGCAGCAAATCCTTTTGTCTGGACTCCATCCCCGGTTGCTGTGATCAGGACTTTACCTTAAAGGTGAAGGAAGCACGTAACTTGAAGTCCTTGTTTTACAAAATAGTGACTGTTTTACAGCCCAGACCCTCCAGACTTTGGAGGCTTTGAATTATGAACTTCAGATAATATTTCCGCCCAGTATAACCCCGCCCACTTCACAACTTGGTTCCCTGTACTGGGACACACTGTTGTGTATAATCACTTACTGAAGGAGAGGAGACAAAACGCAGCAAAGCAGAGTGTGTGTGTGTGTGTGTGTGTGTGACACCTTTGTAACAGCATTCTATAATTTAATTTCCAGGGAAGAAGACAAAATACACGAGTGAGTCAGAGGAGCAGGATGAAGCTGGTAGGTTGACATTTGCGACACATTCTAAACACGTTGGTGCTTTTTCTGCTGGACTGTATTCTAACCCCAGTGTGATCTGAGACTCTGTCAGGGTGACAAACATCAGGACCAGTCACCACCAGGACACTGTGTCGCTGACTTCAACTGCAGGGAGCAGAGTTTACGAGGTAGCTGTGAGCTTGCAGAGATTTGTAGATTTAAAAGTTTCAAGCTTAATAAAGAGATAATTTATAAATAATATGATGAAATGGAGAAAAGGGTTAGTGGTTTCCACCATGCTGTAGGCAGGAAGACAGGAAGAGTCACTTCCTCTGAGGACTTAAAGTGTTAGTTCATTTAACCCATACACTGCTATTTGCTGCTTCATGCGACTGTGATAAATCTCAGGTTTGATTTGTGAAATCCCCGTTGCTAGAAACTCGATTTACCAGGAATGTGGTTCTCCAAAATAAATGTGGAGGTACGAACCTGAGAACAACACAATGTTGTGCAGCGACGCACAGCTGGAAAAATGTCCGTTTTCACTGAATCATTATCGATGTTCATTCCATCCCTCTTTCCTCAAAAATGTGGGAACTACTTTCTTATATATAAGAAAGTAGAAAATAGTCCCACTGTTTTAAAGGCAAAGAGATTGGAAAGAGCGCTGATGAACCCATTTAGTCTTGTTCAGGAGCTTTGATTCTGAATTTAATTTTCAGAGTCTTAAAGTGATCCTGAATCTGTTTGCAGGTTGATGCTGCTCCAGTCCAGACTGGGACAGTGGAGATTATAGGAATCTTTAAAGCCAACAAGCTGGAGACCGAGCTGGGGGCCGTGTTCGATAGAGACGTGATGAAGACGTTTGTTGTGGCGTCCAAACTTCTGGCACAAGCGTTCTACATCAGACTGGAGGGAGATTTCGAGGAAAGACTCCTCGATAAAATACCACTGATTGGAGAGGCAGAAATACAAGGGAATAAGATTATTGACATTAGAAATATGTAAAGAAAGTCAGACAGGAACCAGGTGCTGAACTTCAGTCACCACATCATTTTTCTCATTACGCATGTTAATGATTTATCAATGATAAGAATTTTGTCAATGGTAATAATTATAGATTTTTGATTTATATATCAATTTAACGAACTGTCTCCTTCCTGTGGACAGTTCTTAAAAACTGATCTCACCATTTTTTAAAAATTGCTTTTGCTTGTCTTTTATATGTATGTTTATGTATTGTATGCAAAGTATGACTGTGCTTGTCTGTCCTGTGTTCTGTAAATGTTTTTCTTCATACAAAAATCTCCTGAAAAAGAGATCTTGATGTCAGTGAGACTTCCTGTTTAAATAAAGACTCATACAGGTTATCATGATTGTAGCACTGATTCATTACAGGCTCAGTTACAGTACAAAAGTACAACTTCCATCCATATCTTGGAATAAAAAGCTCTGACAGACAGAAAAAAAACATTTGGTCTTCACATTCACATGCAAAAGTGAACCCGTTTTGAATTGATTAATTGATCAATGAAGCTGGTTAACATGATCACAGGTGTTTTATCAAGCTGAAGCTCTGCAGCAGCAGCTCGGCACGTTGAGTCCTCTGACATGAAGCAGGACTTTGTAATGCTGCCTTCACCTGACGATGACAAACTGGCCTGATTCCTCATGTGTCCACTGAACAGAAGATATTCTGTCTCCTCCATCATGGACAAATAAACTGGGAACTCTCCTATATGAAGGTTTGATCCTCTGCTTAATTTATCCAGAAAAAAAGTGGTTTTCTTTTTAAGCTGGTGCTGTTTCTAATGTACACGGTGCAAATAACAACAGTGAAGCCTTTTGATTTTTTAACATTTTCCTCAGCAGCCTGTTTCCCCGGTCAGCTCGTCTCCTCTGGCTGAAGCTCGTCAGCTGCTGCAGTGTTGTCACGGTGTGTGCAGGCCTCGAAAAGGTTTTGTCAGTCAAGTCAGCAAAGCACAATCAATAAAGTGCAGAACAATGTGCATGGAGTTCCTCCATAAATATTAGGCCTTAGAGGTCATTAGTCTTAAATTTGAATGTATGTTAATATAAATTCCACTTTCATTTCATTTTATTTCAGTATAAACATTTAATCCACATTCATTTATCCATCTACTTCTTTTTTTCTAAATGAGTTAACATTTGTGCTGTAGTGAAGCTGCCAGCCTGCCTTCACACCGACCTGCTGCTCGTACCTGCTGCCGCCTCACCTGAGTTCACCTCCTCCTCATCATCCTCCTCCCTCGTCCGTCTCCCTCGTCCGTCTCCCTCGTCCTTCCTGCTCTCTGCTGTCTGTCTTTCTGTCTTGTTCTGTTTGTCCCTGTCCAGGTCCCGTAGTCTCCGCCCTGCCTGCTGTGTTTCCGTCTGCTCAGCCAATCAGCATCCTGCCAGCTTCCCGCTTCACCAACGGCTTCTGCTGTTGAAATCAGCCCCCAGCGCTGTGAGTCATATGTTTGAATCAGGAAAAAAAACGTTGGTTGAGTTAGGAGGATTTGGGATGGGCTTTGTGATCGAAAACTTCTGGGTTTGATTTTGCACATGCTTCCTGTCGTGTTTTTACTCGCTTTGTTTCTTTGTTCCTTGCCAAGTTGTGCCACAGTCGCTCGCTGTCTCTCATTTGTTCCTGGTCTGATCTGTCTGGATTTGGATTCTGGTAATAATTGATGTGACTGTGTTTGCCCGGGCCTGCTCTGCCTCGTTCACCTATGACTTCTGGCTGGTGGAGTTGCTTTGTTTACCTCTGCTCGGTCTCCTCCTGCCTGCTTTGGTTGCCTGAACTGATCAATTTACTCAAAGTATAGTAGTTTTCATCACATTTCTGTCTGGGGAATTTATTCCAGCATTCCACATTCTGGTTACAGCTTCTAACACACATCATGAACTGAACCGAGCAGCAGTCTGACTCACTGATTCGTTTGTTTAGTTTTTAGTTTTTTGTTTTCCACTTTGGGGCCGTTGTGTTTCATTTCATTTCTCTCTTTTCTTGCCACTTTCCTCCCTGCTGACTTCAGTTTTGTTGTTTTCCTTCCTGCTCCTCACTTGCAGACTTTCTCTCTTCTGTTTCAGATGGAGGGGAAAATTTCAGAGAGTGAGTGGAAGAGAGCCCTGACCTCCATCATCGAGGAGCTGGAAGATGACCAGTATAAGAAAATGCTGTCGTTTTTGAACAGTATTCCACAGAGTGAGAAGAGCAGGTCCAGCAAACAGGTGCCCCAGATTATCATCCAACACCTGGGTGTAGAGCGCTCCATCTGTGAGATGGAGCGAGTCCTGCAGGAGATTCCCAGGAGAGACGCTACAATCCAGGACCTGCTGCGCCCCTTTGTGGTCAAACTGAAGAACAAACAGCAACAGGACACCAACACGGGTCAGCTGATAGGAGCTGTAACTGATTATGGCTAATTAAACCAGAGGGCGTCTCAACACAGTGAGGGAGGTTAGCTGAAACACTGAGAGGCAAGAGGAGAATAAAATGACTGGCAGTTTGGTTCTTTATCAATAGCAGGAACACACTGGAGCTGATGGAGTCCAGAAACACCCTGTTGACAGATGAGCAGGTGTTAAAAGCAGATGTTGGAGATGTTTTTCTTTTCTCTGTCTCCATCCAGTAGTTTGGTGTCTGTTTCTTCTGGCCAATCATAGACAAGGAGACGTCACGTCCAGATTTTAGCAGAAAATGTTTCATGTTTTTTAAAAAATTCAACAGGGTCTAAAATATATTTTGTAAAAGTCTGTGTCTGACAATATGGTTTTACAGACTGGGTCTTCTAGACTTCAGATAAGATTTTATCAAAATATATGTACAGCCTGTTGGAAATAAACACTGTGTTATCCTCTGCATCTATAGCTGCTCTACACATCTGTAATTTATATGAAACAAATGACCCTCTACAATCATGGCTTAAGACAGTTTAGAGGGAACAACCAGTGTTGTCCCAATATCTGGATGAACACACCATTTAAAATCTGTAGTTCTAATCTGTATTCAGCCCATAAACATGACAGTGATTCTTTATCTGTGACTTTCCTCAACAACTTTTTAACAGCTTTTAAATGTCATTTTTAGGGAACAAACGGAAACATGCAACAGCATCAGAGGATGAGCGGAGTGCTGGTAGGTAACGAAGGGTTGCACTTTCTGAATACAGTGAAGGAGAAGAAATGTTTGTAAAAGTATTAATAGTATGGGCTGTAGTAAAAGTAGTAGAAATATCAATATTAGCAGTAGTAGTTATGTTATTTGGTCTATCAGTAATAGTAGAAGAATGGCTCAGGTGTTTCTAGATGGTTGTCAGTAAAACATGAAATTTTTGGTTTTAGTGTGTTAATTTTCACAGCAGCTTTTAATATGAGGATTCTGTTCACTTTGTGCAGGATAGAGGAAAAGCAGCAGAGTAGAGTCCAAGAAGAGCAAGATGGCTGGTAAGCCTGAAAAACCTTGTTGCAGATAAGTGGAGAGTCCAGTGTGACAGGAGGCAGGAGCAGAATTAAATACAGCAACTTTACTGCAGGATTGAAGTTTAAAACTTAAAGCTAGTCCAATCAAGAAGAGGCATGGACTCGTGAGGCAGGGATCATCACAAACAGACTGAAGGCAGGAGCACAAAATACAAGTTGGAAAATGACTGTGGAACAATTCAGCAATATGACTGGATAAACCAACACACCCTTGTGCATCCCAAGTGAACTGCTGGCAGTCTCGTCATGCAATGATTTTGCTTTGTTTTTTTAAATAACAAAATTGTAGAGTTAAGAAATAATATTCAATATAGAGTGGTTGGGAACTGCAATATTCATCTGACACCACCCTGTAGTCGTCTCAGCTGTCTCTCTGTGGTTTATTATTATTAAGTTATTAAGTTCACTCTGTGAACTTAATAATGCTACACACCACCTCAATTCCTTTGCCAGCTCCTTGGGTCCGCTCCCTACATCATTCTTTTCATCTTGCCTAGATTAGTTTAATTTTTAACTATTCATCCAAAAGTATTTTGGCTATAGTTAACACCTCTCTGGTGTGTTTCCCAAAAGTCTAAAGATCATTAAGTCTCGGTTTAATTACAGTGCCAACAAATCAACAGTTCTAGTCCTGCTGGATCTGAGTGCTGCTGGCCTTTAGTTCAAAACTAAAAGCCAGTCCAGTCAAGCAGAGGTTTAGATGTTTTGTACGGTGTTCCACAGGGGTCAATTCTTGGACCTCTCCTTTTTAATATTTACATGCAACCAGTGTGTGACGTGCAGATGTGGGACAGTCTTCAGTACTGTGCATATAGTACTGAGGGTAAACCCAGTACTGACCCAGTACCTCAGAGGGCTGCAGCTACACTCACAGACTCGAGGCGTACAATATCTACAGTTTTTTGATGTTTTCTAATTCTCTGCCAAATTGTAAAGCACACTGGTGTTATTATTATTATTATTATTATATACATGTGCTTTATAATGAACTTGATTTAAGAAAAGAACTGAAGAAAGACGGTTTAAAGTGGATTTATAGCATTTTGAAATGAAGCTGCTCCCATTAAGGAAATACAAACTGTGTAGCATAACATCTGTCTGTTTCCTTTTAAAGACCAGCAGAGGAAGGATCAAGGTGACAAGGTAGGTGTGGACTACACTCGCACATAGTCTTTAGACATTCTATACTAGAAAAATATAACTTCTCAGCTGTTTATCTTAGCTAATGGAATATTTCCATTATATCTTGATCATCAGTTCCTTACAGCTGAGAAGTCGACAGATGAAAAGCACGTTCTAAGAAATACTAACATACCCCCGTGTTCCTTGCAGGACATTTGTCCTTCACAGGGCAAATCTGAGTCACTGGTGTGTTTCTTTTAATATGATAATCGCTCTGTATATGATAACAACTCTGTACATGTTCATTCATGTCTGAGAGTGATGTTGCTCTGACAGAGACTTTTAACCCTTTTTGTATCCAGATGAAAACCATCTGTGATCTGAAAGAAAGCCGTCACCTCGGCAGTAATTTAGCTATAGCTGGAAAAGTGGTGCGGAAATCTGGGCTGCGCCCCTATCAAACCAAAAGTAAGGAAAAAGCGCTCTTTCATCTGGGGCTTGCTGACGACACAGACTGCATCAAAGTGACTGTGTATGGGAAGCAGCGCTATGAGGAAATTAAAGAAGGGAGCTGCTACTTGTTCAGAAATGTAAACATGGAGAATCATATAGTGAAAGTCACCAGTAGCAGCAAAATATCACAGACCAGCACAGTCCGAGTCCCTGCACACCTGCAGCTGGAGGCCAGGATGATTATCGATCCCCAAAAGCCACTCTGCTCCATTAAAGAAGCTAAAACATCTCGTGACCAAACAGAACTGAGCGTCCAAGGAACCATAACAAAGGTGAGAGACATAAGAGCTCCACTGAGTCACTATTTATTATTTCTGTCACTTTCAGGAGACGTGTTTCTAAAAAATAAAGGTTCCGGTCTGTAACAGTTTTACTTTGTAAACCAGTGATATAAAGTTTAATTGGGCCTTATTTTCTTCGTTTCTGTCATCAATATTGATTGTGTTAAAAATTTCATGACTTCACTGTAGAAAGAAACTTCACACACACACACACACACACACACACACATACACACACACACACACACATTCTGAAATGTATTAGTTTGTGAGACTCGGTGTAGTTTTTTTCTCACCTTTGTTCGTTGTGTTCAGATGAATCCAGGCGAGGCGGAGGGGGGACCACAGAGGACAGCAGTGCAGAGGGTTTTCCACCTGCAGGACGACACCGGCTCCATCAGGATCTGCCTGTCGGGGGCGGCGGCCGCAGGGTGCACAGCGTCGGTTGGAGACTCTGTCATGGTGACAAACGTCAGGTCGGATCACGACGGTGACGCCGTCTCACTGAGTTCGACTGGAACAAGCAGAGTTGAAAAGGTAGCTGTCCTTCACTGGTGGAGCTGCCGTGTTGACTCCCAAACAAAACAGGAGAGTGGAAATGTCTGCCATCTCAACTTTATTAAATAACACACTTCATTTATCGAGTGCTATTTGAACATCCTGTCTGTCACATGATGTCAGGATGGAGGGAAACTGAGACGTGACACTGTTAAAAGCTAAAATCTTCCCTGCCAGGAATCTCAACAGCCTTTTCTCTACAAGATGAAGAAGTTTTGGGAAAGTTCACTGAAAACTGAAATGCAGCCGTAGTTTTGTCGATTTAAGGGTTTCAACATAATTCAGGGACCAGTTGTAAATAGCATCTGTGCAGATATGATGAATTAAGTGTCGTCGGCCATGTTGGAGGCAGATAGAAAACTTACTTTAGTCTACAGCTCTGCACAAAAAAACAACAACAACAAAAAAAATACAGCTGAGTATCGCAGTCTTATTTTTCTCAATGCTGTATCAGTTCTCTCAACTTCACCATTTTAGATTTGCTTTTACATCATTTGTTGTGTTTTCACTCTTTCATTATTTTGTTGCGTCTTATTCTACTCAATCTGTTATGGTTTTAACATTTTACAGTTTTTACTGAATTTGTCAGTAAAGTAACTTGGTTTGGAAAATTGCTGTATAAATAATTATTAATAGTTTAAGCTCTTTTTATACATTTTGAGTCATTTCTGTAGAGTGTTGTATGTCGTGGTATAAATCTGATCTTGTCTAAGTATTATATGTATTGTGTTGTGAGGCCCTTTGCCAAAACACAGCTGTGCTTCAGTCTGATTTAGATATCTGTGTTCACATCTCAGCTGAGTAGTTGGCTTGACAATACTAGACCCGTCTTGCCTGGTTCATGATGAAAAGTGATTATGAATCTGTCTCTGCAGATTGAAGCTATCAGTGTCCAGACCGGCACAGTGGAGATAACAGGAATCTTTAAGGCCAGCAAGACCAGCGCCAAGCTAGAAGCCGTGTTTGGCCATCAGATGAAGACGCTGGTTGTGAAGTCCAAACTTCTGGCAACAACATTCAACATCAGGCTGGAGGACAATTTTATGGAAAGACTCCTTGATAAAATGCCGTTATTTGGACAGGCAGAAATACACAGGAATAAAATTACAGCCATTAAAAAGATGTAAAGAAACTGGAATCTTTCGCAGTGTTAGTACCAGTGGTGTCGTGGTTTCTGGGTCGGTGGGTACACTGTGATGTCCATCCCAACACACACACAAACACACACACTCACATGCCTGTGCACACACAACACTCCACACATGCTTTGCTTGGTTATCTTTGCTTTGCAGTGTCCTCATGAACTATTATCATTATTATTATCATTACAGAAATCTGTCTTTTTTCAATAGGCATAAATATACGGTTAGTAAGAAGTGCATATACATACGCACCCCGACATCAGCGGTTAGCACCTCGCATCATCTGCTGAACTTCACTACATGCAGAGAAATGTTTTCCATGACAAATTTTTGCTTCATTTTCTAATGGCTGTCCATCATTTGTTGATTCATGTCAATCATACTGAAATATTGATCTTCTAGATTGTTGTCTACTATCATAATTTCTACCGACCTTTATCACTGTAACTTTTCTTTGCACAAACTGGCTGTATCATGAATTAAATCCATTTGCGTGTTAAAGTCTTCATGGTGACATTTTATTAATGATGAGAAATTAATTGCTATTCAGGATTTGATCAACTGAAGTTAATGATAATCGATTGATTTATTATATATATATATTCAGGTTACTTATACTGAATTCTTTTCGTAAGTTTTTAACACAGTTATCTCTATTGTTGCTTTGATTCGCCTGTCGCCTGTCTGCCAAGACATTACTTTTAGGACTGGAAACTTCATATCAATAAACTGATTTCATGTCTACTCTGTCTTAAGTGTCCATGTATATCTCAAATGTTAAGGGAAAAAAACTTACATCAGCCTTAATACATACATTAACACATTTGATCTTTATGTTCGTATGCAAAGTGGAAATCCATCAATAAATTACTCCCTCACATGGAAATTGGTAACTGTAAGCACTGTGACTCTGACATATGTTGAATAATATTACAGATTTGGAAGCGGTTTAATTTTCTTTACACTGGTTTCGGTCAATCTGCCAGTGTCTTCACCCAGTTGGTGCAGCTGCCTCTGATCTGGGACTTAATCCAAAACGTGTTCATATTGTCAGGGATTTCTTCTCTATCTGTACGAAAATGCCCATCCTGAATAACATCTTATTACACGGTATTAAAATAAATGAATAAATAAATTGTATATATGCTCAAATTCTTGACCATCTCCATTCAGTTTTTATAGAGAAAGCTGCTGACTCCTTCCCATCAAGGTGTTGAACCCCAGTCTTCTGCTGGACTGGTGGGGAAGCTAACCACACGAACGAGGGCCTTGTTGAACTGAAGCCTCTGTCTGAACCGGAAGCTGTCCAAGGCGCTGAATGTGTTGATGAGCTCATATTCAGCATGAATGAACCTCACGTTTTCAGGCCTAATTCCTCAGTAGTTTATACAGTGCAACAGCGCCAACAGCCCATAGACTCCCACAGTGTGGCCAAAAATATATTGCATCTGTGGTGTTTTAAAACCCCAATTGAGAATGAATAGAAATTTATTTAGAGAGTTGTAGCTCAAGAATACTGACAGAAAACTTTTCACCTCTGACCTGGTCACAAAGCTTTATACCTCTCCTGGTTAGTATCCCCACCTGTCATGCAGGACACTGGGTTCAATTCATTGACAGGCAAAAGTCAATAGCAGTCTCTTAATCCCAAAATGAGTTATCCTCCTGAATCCGTGATGACAAAAATCCCCATTCAAAATGCAAAAATTCAACAAACAGGCAATGCAGTGTATAAAAAGGAAAACAGCTCCAGCAAAAAAAAAAGAGTAAAGTTTTGGTAATGATTGGGTCTCACCTTTGGGAGTTCCACCAGGCTCAGAATCTGTCCTGTGGTCTTCTTTAGATGCCAATATATTGTAATCCTTGACACCAGAATACTCCAAAACAAGCAATGAGTATTAAATGTCTGTAAATTTAATTATCAAATCTGAGATGGCAAAGACTGAATCCCAACTCACACTCGTCCACCTGTCTCAATCTTCATATCCCCAGACACGCCCCAAACACACACCCTTTGTCACCTCTGTCTAAAGGGGGCGGGGCCCAGAGATACCTGGGAAATGTAGTGTTTGGTAGGGCTGACGAGTTGTACGCTGTGTGGTTACAGGCAAATGGTTTACATGGGTGGAGAATACACAAACTTAGGCTACATTAATACAGGATGTAGCCTCACAGTAGTGCTGGGTGGTATATTGACTTTTTAAGGTATATTGACATATTTTCAAAGGAGATACAAGATGAGACAATACCATTTATATCGATTTGATTTAACCTTGCATTAAAATGTATAATCCGCTTCTTCCGGAAAGTCGTGCGACGGTGCGAATGTTTATTGCTCTACTCTTCCTCCTCTTTCACCCTCCCTCTGCAGCCCCGCCCCTCTGCGTCTGCGTGCAACCGCGGCCCCACGAGCTCACGAGTTTTGCGAAATAGAGTACTTTACAAGTAACTCGATCACTGAGAGAAACCGGGTTATGCTTCCGTACGTCGATTACTGAAAATCCCGTTTACAGGCACTCCTCAGTGATTGGGTTTTCCCCCCACCCTGTCACTGCCGTTTACCGGGCGGCAACAGCCACTGGCAGCCGGATGCTGAGCGCTCGTCACCGGCCAGAGGATACAAGTCAGTCGGTGTTAGCCCCGATACAAACAGGGGTTTCCCGGAGCTCCGCTAAACTCGGGGAAAATCCGTTTTTGGGTTATCCGTAAACTAAACCCCTTTTCGGGTTTTCCCCATCGGAGATAATGTTGACATAAAATTTTTCAGCATTCTTCAATGAGCATGTAGAACAAAGTTTTTACTCTCTCGTGTGTTTCACAATGTGTATTTTTTGTATTTACAGGTCAGTTTCCTTATCTGCTCTGTACCTTTGTACATGCGCACTCGGTGGAAATCGGGTAAAAGGTTTACATGGCCGAGTAATCGGATTACTCCAGGAGAAATCCAGCAAGTTCAAGTTCAAGTTCGTATTTATTTAGAGCCCAAAATCACTGTACACAGTCTCAAAGGGCTTTACAGGCCCACAGCTTACAAGAAACAGAATAGGACGACACCCCCTGACGTAACCCTCATATCGGGCAAGAAAAAAACTCCCCACAAAAAACACTGTAAGGGAAGTGTACACTGATTTCTCTTAATCCCTTACCGCGATTTCCGAAATCGGTGTTCCAGTTTACTTGGCAGTTGAGAAATCAGGTAACTGCTGTCTGAGGCGAGTGTTTATGACATCTCACACGTGGTTTTGACTTAAAACGGAACTATCCCACTTTGCAGAAAATACCGAGATATATATCTATCGCCATTTGGCCAGAAAAAAACGAGATATGATTTTTTTGGCCACATCGCCCAGCCCTACCTCACAGCACACACAGACCTGTGGGGTGTTACAAATGTCCAGTCTTTTCACTATCGCATTGATACTGCCATCTTTATTTCAAATTTAATTAAACATTTCAGTTCAGCTTTACTATATTTAATTTCCATATCTATATCTGTTCTGCCTGCTGCTTGTTCATTTCCCTGAACTCCTCTATGAGCTGGAATCCAGATAAATCTGATATTTATTCATCACAGCTGTCTTCACCTATGCCTGTCGATACCAGCTCTATTGGTGATTGGATTATAGAATTATTTGCTAAGCCTGCTCACTCCAGTCCCTAAGGCTACACATGGAAAAAATACCAAGGCAATCCATCTTCAAGTAAAAAGGCATTTTATTCTTCTAGTAGGGGAACATGGCTATGTTGTGTTGGTCTGTCGTCTTCATGTCAGTATGTGTTGGTCTGCTTTGTTGGCCTGCTAAAAGAAGAAAATCTTTTTTTTACTTGACGACAGAGTGCCTTGGCTAATTTTCCATGTCTGCACTTTCTAAACATATTCCTGTCATAGAGGCAAGATTTCCTAGACTTTGTTTTTTCCTTGTCATAACTTTATCTGTTAAAAAAATCCATCCACATCCACATGGGAACATTTTCCAAAATCTCTATGTATACAGGAAAATGCAAAAGTGCATACATGCTCACAATATGAGCACGCACAAATAAGTTAAGGAGAGACTGTAGTGGTTTGTTGACATCCCAGATTTAGCTACAAGGGCAAATTGGGTAAAGAACATCGTAGAAATGTCCAAAACTACACAGAAAATGAAGTTGAATGATAAAAACAAGGTGAGGCATCTATAATGCCCTGGTCATGCAGTGTCGGGTAAATTGCATGCACCCATGTCACATTTGTCATTACAAGTCGGATAATTTGTAATTTGAGACAAAACTCGATTTGTCCGAGTTGTGGTGTTTCAACATGGCTGAAGTTTCTGTGAATCATAGTAAATTTGATCTTATAAAACCTCAGAGAACCACAGCTGAAATTTTAAAACATCAAATCATAGGAAAGAAAACAAAATCATCTCTGTGTGGATGTAGCCTCACTCTGTCTGACACAGAGACACTGAGGAGTCTAACCCAAGCCAAAACCCAGGGTACAGAGGCTCAGTGAACCTGCAGGTGAAGGTGTGGAGGTGGATCAGCATTTCAGAAGAGACTCTGTAGAAGGACAGAGAGCCAGCAGGCCAGTCCAGATACACTGCTGCTCTGTTAGAGGGAGGGGGGGCAGGGATATATGTTCTCCTGTTATTGTGCCAGACAGAGAAACTTTTATCAGAGCAGATCAGACTCCAGGACTTGTCATTCCCTCCAAGCACATGGTCAGAACCGTTTCCTCTCCTGCTGATTCCTCTGTAAGTCACTCCTATATCAACTCCTCCTTTCCACTCGACCTCCCAGTAACAACGACCAGTCAGACCATTTCTACACAGGATCTGCTCCCAGCAGTCAAACCTCTCTGGGTGATCAGGATATGGCTGCTGCTCTGTCACAACTGTCACCTTCCTGTTGTCTTCAGACAGGAGAAGCTTTCTGTGTGCTGTGTTTGGATCCAGTGTGAGTTCACAGGCATCTGATGGAGAGAACAAGACACAATACAGCAACACCTTTTTATCTAATACAAAAGTGTTTACAATCTACTGCAATTAAGAGGCCTGATTGCTTATCATTTTTGCTTAATGTAGTGGAGAGAAGAAGTTTGTCTGTCTGTCTGAACATAAAAACTAGTTGTTGTGGTTTTGTGTGGTTAAGTCCTGTGCGCAAGAGCCAATTAATCTTATCCTCTTTAGAGCTCCAAGTCCTTGGTCCAGCCAACAATCCCCGGGCCGTCAGTTTAGCCTGAAGCTCCTGGCCTCTACTCTCTGGGTCAGCCTGCTGCTTCCTGCTTCACCTCCCAACCCACTGTCCCCAGTTTGTGCTTCAGTTATCAGACAGGCCTTCCTATTCACCTGCAAACCCAGCTTACCTGTGCCAAAACCTCTAGCTATCTTATGTATAAGTTCCTGGTAAAATCTTTTAAACCTTCCTCTTGTTCCCTGTGTTTGTATTTGGGTTTACCTCAGGTTTGTGATAGTGCCGTCTGGCTACAATGAACCCAGCAGACTCCAAAGCCCTTCTCCAGCCAGGGGAGTCTCATTGATCAACACAGTCTAGTGCTTCGAGATGTAATTCACCACCTCCGCCAACAATCCACTAATGTGTCCAGTGTGAGGACCTTGATCACGCAGCCATTTCTCCACCCAAAGCTGCAAGCCATTCTTCTCCAGCCAACAACCCAAGTGCCCCTGTGAGTCCCTCTTCGGGAGCCACATGTTCCCCCACCGGAATGCTATGAAGCAGACCCAGGGCATTGTAAAACCAGTGTTCCCTGTTTTTTGAACAGCAGCCTCTTTCCTATTCTACAGTCCATTCCTGAATAGCTTTTATGGGTTGCTAAATGGGTTGCTTTAGCTTGGCCTACATCTGTGCAGGAAAAGAAATCTTCTCTGTGCTCCTTCTTTGATTGTTCCACTCAGAAGATGAAGATAGTGTTCGACCAACTGGTTAGAGGGAAGGAAACCTCCAAACGTTTCCTTTCACTTCGTCAGGGTTCTTGCAGTGGGGCGGAGTTTGTCATTGAGTCTAGAGACTTTTCCTGCACTTTTTTTTATTGGAACGATATCTTTAACCATGCAATGAGTCCTTCAAGAGTCTGAACCAGGACTGAGTTTCACGTTTCCATTGTGTCTTTCCTGGGTTACATGATCTCCGAAGGACAGATCGAGATGGATCCTGGCAAAGTCCAGGCTGTGACAGACTGGCTCCGAGCCGATCGCCGCAAACAACGACAATGGTCTCTAGGCTTTGTCAGTATCTACCACTTCTTCATCAGGAACTACAGTCGCCTCTTTGTTGTGGACCTCAGAAGTCAATGTCGCTCTCCTTGAACTCAAGCACTTCTTAATGTAAGCTGCAGTTCTGATCCAGCCTGATCCCACATTCACTGTGGGAGGTAGACACGTCCGACATATGTCTCAGTGCTTCATTTGTGTGCTTTCCTCTCTCACTACCTCACTCCTGCTGAAAGACACTGTGATATGAAGATGGGTTTGGAGGAGTGGAGGCACTGGCTGGGGGGCACTGAGCATCCATTTGTTGTTTGAACTGAGCACAAAAATCTCTCTTGTGTCCAAGCAGTGAAAAGTCTCAACTCCTGGCAACCTCTTTAGGCCCTCCTCTTTGGTCGATTTCCCTTCACACTGAAGGAAACTCCAAAACCCCCTATTCTATCTTCCCAGAGACCTGCATAGTAGCCTCAGTTACTTGGGAAAATGAGTCTGTGATTCTGGACATTCAGTAAGCTCAACCCAACCCTGGTACTGGAGCCCCCAGATGCATCTTTGTCCCCAACTCCATCCGATCACAAGTCTCCCAGTGTGCTCAGGTGTTCCATCTAACATGTCATCCTGACTGCATGCTGACTTTTCTTTTTTCTGGCATTTTGATGGACTTCCAGAGGACACTCGCACCTTTATCTTTGCCTGCACTGTATGTGCCATGAATGAGACCTGTAATCAGCCCAGCTCCGGCTTGCTTCATCCTCTGCCAGTCCCTCACCAGCCCTGGTCCCACTTCACCTTGGACTTTAACATTGGTTTACCACCCTCAGAAGATCATCACCATATTCATTGCTGTTGTTTTTCTTGAAACTCCCTGCTGTTTGCTTGTGTATGTTACATATTTTAGAGTATGGGCCTTAGTTTTGAGAAAAGTGTAAACATCTATTGGGAAAATGTACATTAAAGGAATAAAGATTGTCTTTGTAGTCAAGCATCAACAGTTAAAAGCAGCTGAGAACAAACAGCAGAAACTGCAGCTTCACCATCTAAACAGCTGAATGTTGATGAATCAAACTAAATTCACACTTACACTTCCTCAGACCTGGTTTCAGCCTCTGCTCTCCACCATGGTCCACACTGGAGGAATAAACAGAGTCAGAGCAGCAGATTATCTTTGATGATGGAAACATGGGCAGCAAATAAGCTTCACTATGAATGATTTCCTCATATCCACCATGAAACATGAAGCAATATTCCTCAGCCCTCTATAAGACACTGTCTGTGCCTGGCAGCAAGCCTCTCCATACCTGAGAGTGTCCAGTCTCCAGTGTGGATCCTCCAGTCCAGCAGAGAGCAGCTTCACTCCTGAGTCTCCTGGATGATTGTAGCTCAGGTCCAGCTCTCTCAGATGGGAGGGGTTGGAGCTCAGAGCTGAGGCCAGAGAAGCACAGCCTTCCTCTGTGAGCAGACAGCCTGACAGCCT
>OMLF01048737.1:0-17596 GCA_900302615.1 Holocentrus rufus | reverse complement strand
GCTTATGATGTCTCTAGAGCATTAGCATTTAGTCTTTGCACAATTATAGGGTTTTACTTAATTACACAAAAGGCCACTCTACAAAGAGAGATTCCTCACATCCAGCAACACATAATCCTCCCTCACAAACAGCTGTCTGTCAAGAGTCCTTAGTCCAGATTCACCCATTTCCCCACCAAAAGATACTCAGCTACTCTGACATGTATGTCACTATGAACTCAGGTTCCTTAATATAACCATTTCCAGCAGTCTGTCATCCAATTTCACCAAGGAAGCTGATTGGAAAGTGTAACATGAGATCCGGAAGGCTCAAGCTCCTCTACTCCATATGAGAGGTTGTCAGCTACAGTTTGTCTTGGGTTTCACGTCTTCATTAAAGCCTGTATCTACAGACCAAGACCCTAAAGTCCCTGTCCCTGTGAAACCAGAGTGTGATAAGACTCGGTAACAATGGAAAATTTTATATCAATTGTAAGTCAATATGGACAATCTAAGAGGTTGGATAGATTTTCCTGTAATGTGAACAGGTTCAAGAGCCCCAGTGTAGTTGGAGTCAAGACAAGAATTTTTCAGATGCATTTCATTTTGTCAGTCCAGTCTGGCTAGGTTTGTGTGATGTGAAGCAGTCCATGAATCACCAAGAATGAAATCTGACAGCAACCCAGCCAATGAGAGAAATCACCTCTAAACAATTTTTTCCCTGTCTATGTAATTGGTCATATTATTACAATATTTGTGAATTTTAAGATGGTCTCAGAAAGTGTTTTTACGTATGTGATACTCTGTCTTTGTCATGGTGCCTACGTGAACACTTTCTCAACGGCAAGGCAAGAATTTACTCAAGGGAAAGAGAGAGAGGGAGAGAGGAAAAAAATTCCAGTTACACTTGCAGTACACTGAGAACAAAGATATTACGGTTTAACAAAGACCATGTGCTGATATGTCTTGGTTTTATTAATAAATCTCAGCTCTCAGTACTGCACTTGCTGGAATTTATTCTATCCCAGTATTACCTGCGTATTCCATGCACCTTGAGAAGTTGTGCCAGAACACTTTAATACTTTAATACAGAATACTTTACTGAGGATTTATGCAAGAGCAGTCGTTGAGTCTGAGCAATTGGAATTGTCTTTTACCTAAGCTCTTACTCCTTAGATTTCCTTAGATCTGTGTCTACCTCTAAGAGCTGTAACTTGGACAAGATTGTATTAACCTGAACAAGATCCCAGATTTCATTGGAATTTAAAGGTGGACTGCAATTAAATTAGAAGATTATTATTCTTGGCTAGAACAATGATATTTACTGATATCACAACAGTTTTAGTAGTTTCTTCGTCTTACCACATAAAAGACAGGTACATTGTTTTCTTATCATTTCAGAACAGCAGTATATTGATGACTTTTAAACATCTGAACTTTCAAACCAACTTTGTATGAGTGACAGGTGATCCTACTGGACTAAGAGAAAATGTGATCTACATGACTATGTTGTGGATACCACATGTAGTATTTAGAATCCAATGGGTAGTATGCAAAATATTTCTTGAGAAACAATTTATAGAATGGGGTCAGAGGCATCCCAGTGGTGTGGAAAAGGGAGACTGACTACCCAGGGGTGGTGAAGGTGGTGGAGCCCTTGTAAAACCTGAAAGTGAAATGCTTATTTTAGACTACAATTTTCAGTTTCATTTAAAGCAGACTAATTTAGTGTGGATATTTTTATCAAAATAAATCACATTACAAATTGACTTGTGGGTCCATAAAATAAGAATGGGCCCTCAGACACTGCTTGTTTCCCTTTTTCCGAAAATGGGCTTAACCCATGCTTACTCGAACAAAAACAAAACAAACAAAAAATTCTAATCTAATCTAAACTCTAATTCTAATTTGTATCTCTTCCCAGCAGCTGATGCTCCTGTCAGACCTGCACATGCGATGACTGGCAGGTAGGGAGGAGCCCTGCTTGAAGGGAGCACCCATGATTGGTTGTATTGAAGAAATGTAGTCATTTTACTGAAACTATATAGATTTATTTCTGCATATAAAGTAGCAATGAGCAATTATTTATGAAGGCAAGTGGTGCGGGCCTCCAAAACTGGCTTTTCTATGGGCCCCATAAATTTGTGGAATGCCCCTGGATGGGGTCAAAAGCGAGGCTACATGCATCGGGACTTAAAATGTAGTAGTGCTCATGTAAGTGCTGTGCAATAACACAGTGTGCACAGCTTGAACTCTAGTTCGTATTAAATGCAATATTTAGGCTTACTTAATTGGTGGATGGAAATATACTGAAGGGTGTATCTCCTATAATGTTGTTTACTCAGGAAAGAGACTTGAAAAGCAGCCACTTTGAATTAGGTTGTCTGCTTTTAGCAGGAAATAACACGAGAACCATGTTTGTCCAGTGTGTCTGCGTACATGCTGTGTATTTTTGGGATGGAGTGTTCCTATGCTTATTTATCTTCATAATTTTTTCCATCCCTGTCTGAGGGTGGCTAGATTGGTGTCTTTGCCAAACGCGTGTTTTGGTCCATGCCCTAGTTGCGGTTGGCAGCACTGCCCAGGCTGGAGTCCAATGTACACAGTGCACCTGTCAGCTCTGATGGGACAGTGCAGCCTTGTTTCTACCTGGGAGGAGAAATGCAACCATGCTGCCTCCACTAGCTGCTGTTGTTGACTAGCTGAAAGGCCTGAACCACAGTCCCAAGGTTGTCTGTCTCATAGTGAAAAGAGACTTTTGTGTCGCATTGTGTGTATTCCATCCACCAGCATTAAAAACACATCTGAATGTAAGTTGAGTCAGCGTCTGTAGTCATCCACAGCTGCTACCCGCATCACTTGGTGAAAATAGGACCGAAATGTCTTTCTCATATCAGTTAAAACAAAGCTCCTATAATGCATATTACAGTGCTATAATATCATGTTCTGAAATTTTTTGCTTGCTTGGGTTGAGAATGAACTTTGCCACCTCTTGCATGTTGTTGGAATTCTCAGACTGGATTAAACATCCAAAATCTTAATTATCGGTACCACAATGAACCACAATGAATGCTGCATGGCTGTGAACCACAGCAGAGCACCTTGCTAGTGAAATACAGCGGAGGAATAAGTCTAAAATTAGCCTCACCATATTCCCATCAGGAGTAAGTCATCTTGCCAAAGCAGATTGATTTCTTCCTGCTATTTGCGGTTTATGATAAAAATGTTGAGATGGTTAGAGCCATTTTAGAGGACAGTGAGAGGCTCAAAGTCAAGCAGCTTCTCAGGATTTACTTCTGACATGAAGTGATGAAAGCTGGACAAGGTATGTGCCTGTGTCCCTGTGCAAGCTGATATTATCATGTTATAAATGTAGCAATCGACATGCTCGTTGTCATGACCTGCTGCAGCTGATGACGGCACATAGTAAAGAATATTCACCTTTGAGCAATGCAATTATCCGGTCTCTAACAAACCCACTTAATTAGAATTAGAGCGGGCTTCACAGGGCATGTTAAAACCTGTAAAAAGCTCCTCAGTCCTTTATGAATTCTAAGGGGATTTTGCTGACACCTGACCCTTGGAAAAATGCATTTCCAGGTTTGATTCCTAATAAGTTGTTTGGTTTTATTCATATAGATCAGTGTGGTTAATCAGAAGCTGTGCATCACCAATGCATAGGGAACACTCATAATGACTTTACTTCAACTCACCAAATTAAAAGGCCCAGTGGCATCATGCTTTCCATGTCAGTGGTGATGAAATGCCAAAACCAGGCTTGGGGTTTAAAGTTACCCAGCTTGGTTATGTGGTCTGCATATGCATTAGCCTCTTGGGCTACTCCTACTCTATGTATTCCTCCAGGAAACTGCGTTTTTAAAATCAGAATGATTACTGCAAGTTCAACCAGTCTGTGTAATATTTGAATGCAGTTTTGCAAAATTATTAGTCTTTTTGGATATGAAATCAAAATCAACAATGGGCATGTAATTCCAGCCAGGCTTTAGAGTTTGAACGAGGAATGGTTAAGAGACCACTGTCTGTGGACCTGAGAGTTCTTACCGGTTTGTACCTAATTAGCATGTCATTTATATGCTGAGGTGCAAGGCGATTTAGAGCTTTATATACAAGCAGCAAATTTTAAAATCAATTCTCGTTTTGACAGGGAGCCAATGCAAAGATTTAAGAACAGATGTAATGTATTCAGACCTTTTAGTTCTGGTGAGAACGCATGCAGCTGCATTTTCAATTAACTGTAGTCGCTGCACAGCAGATTTTGGGAGGCCGGTAAATAGACTGTTGCAGTAGTCTAGTCTGTTTGTTATAAATGCATGGATTAATTTTTCAGAGTCTGATTTTGATAAAAAGCCTCTTAGTTTTGAAATATTTTTTAGATGATAGAAGGCTGAACTTGTAAGATGATTGATATGGCTCTTAAAATTTAGATCACTGTCTATAAATACACCCAGATTTCTAGCTTGACTTTTGCTCTCCAGAGACAGAGAACTGAGATGAGCTGTAATTTCCTGTCTCTGAGCCTTAGCACCAAAGATGAGTATTTCTGTTTTGTCTTTGTTCAGTTGTAAAAAGTTCTGTGACATCCATAGATTAATATCAACGATACACTGAGTTAAAGATCTAGGTCATCAGGAGATAAGGATATGTACAGTTGTGAGTCATCTGCATAAATACGGTAGCTTATTTTGTGTTTCTGTATAACATGTGCAAGTGGGAGCACATAGAGATTAAATAATAGTGGTCCAAGAATCTTGGGGTACTCCACACATAATATTCATTCTCTCCGAAACAAAGTCTCCAAGAGATACAAAGAACTGCCTGTCCTGCAGGTAGGTTCTTAACCAATTAAGAACTGGGCCGGAAAGGCCAACCCATTTTTCTAGCCTCAGCCTAATAAAATGTCATGGTCAACAGTGTCGAAGGCGGCACTGAGCACAGGAATAGATATTTTATTAGAGTCTGTGTTCATATGCAGATCGCTGAAAACTTTGATGAGTGCTGTTTCTATGCTATGGTGAGATCGAAAGCCTGATTGATGAATGTCTAGAAGACTGTTTGATATTAAATAGTTTTTATATATAGTTTATAGTTTTTTTCAAGTATTTTACTGAGGAATGGTAAGTTGGAGATGAGCCTATAGTTTGCAATAACAGTTGCATCAAGATTGCTCTTCTTCAGAAGTGGTTTAATGACAGCTGTTTTAAGTGCTGTGGGAAATATACCTGATTGTAGAGAGCAATTAATGATTTCTAATACCTCAGTTGCCAAACAGTTAAAAACCGTTTTAAAAAATGTGGTTGGGAGAGGATCAGAGTAGCAGGTTTTTAAGTCTATAGGTTCAAATTTAGACATGGCACAGGTATTCCTGAAAAACTGGAGGGTAGGTTCATTTCTAGATCTTGAGGTATTAATATTCTGTCTGATGGTAATAATTTTGTTATTGAAAAATGTAGCGAATTGATGACATTTTTTGATTACACAGTGTTAATGGCCAGAGAATGGCCCATACTATAATGACCCAATTATTTAGGCAGTCAGAGACGTCAAAACTCGGTATGTTAAACAGCACAAATAGTAAATACTTTAATAGGAGCAGCATCTCATCGAGAAGGATTAAGAGGGAGCCATTCAGTCACACTAAAAGGCAAGCCGGCAAGAACTTAATAACACCATTTGAAAAAAATATATACTCAACACCAGGAACGACTGAGAGAAGGGGGATAAAGAGAAGGAAAACTGTCAAAACTGTGCATGGAGACATCAAAGAAATATATTTTGTACTTCAAAGAGACACATCATTTGCATATGCATGCCAGAGTCCCTGATTAATTGCTGTGAGCTGACTGTGTGCCATCTGATGCTGGTGATGTGCTGGCATGTCAGCGTGTCATAGGAGGGCAACTTATTGATTAGAAAGGCTGTTGGACTGGCTGTGTGTTTTAGGGGAGATCAGGAGGGAGCACATGCTCTTGCATAGGCAACTTTTTTTCAACTTCTATCTGCAGTGCTGAGCATTACATGATCCTGGTGAATATGAGTAGACTGCTGACTGTTGAAGTGCGGCTGAAGGCCGCATACACCAGCATTTTGTAGCATTTTTCTTAGTTGTTGGGACAAAAAATGCTTAAATTAGCAGTGGATTGATAAATATTGTTATCTTTTAAATTTATTTATTTTTGTAAATTTAGGTTGTTTTAGTTTTAGTTATTTTATTTTTTCCAGCAATTTAGTAAATTGGTGGAATTGGTAAAGGTTGGAAGTCAAAGCAAAAAGAAGATAAGATATATATATGCCTTTTGTATTCATGCCCCAAGTAAATGGAACACCCTGCCTGTGGACCTGAGAGAGGTTCCCACTCTGAACACTTTTAAAAGCAGGTTAAAAACCTTACTTTTTACAATCGCTTATGGTTGTCTTTAGTGTGTATGTGTGTGTGTGTGTGTGTGTGTGTGTGTGTATGTGTGTGTGCGTGCGCTTTTTATAATTGGACATTTTAATTTTCTGCGCTGATTTTTGTAACAGATGTGATAGGTGGGCCTTTGGCCTAGCATTGCAGCTAGTCTTCCCTCTCCATGGAAGCCCCGCCCTCATTCTCTCTCACTGGGTAGGCACACACCTGGAGACTATTGTCTCGTGAAGAGTAGTTTATTTAGGTTGCACTCCAGATCTCATTCTGGATGCATTTGGTTCAGAGGTGGCAAGGGAGCACTGCCATGCCACTGACATTATATTGCATGGTTTAATATTGTCTTGAGCTCATCCCAGGAGCAAGTTATGGGGCGATGATATGCCACAGTGTGAGGTAAAACAATCATTATGTTGGTATTTTGTTAATATTGGTTTACGTCACACTGCAGTTACCTTGATCACTCTGCACTTGTGAGGTAGAGTTGAATGTGGAGCCAGGTCTGGGTTGCCAGATGCTGCATGGAAATTGTTGAGGTAAACATTCTGTCCTGCAAGTGGATATTGTAGGGTCCCATTGTACTATATGTACTAACTGTTTGTCATTTTAGGATCGTCGTAGCCACTGCTGTCTTGCCTCTGTACTTTTGTGCGTGATTTGTGCCTTTTTTTTATGTCCACTGCTGCCGTACTCCATGCAGTTAATAGATGGATGGACTGTGTAAATGTTGGTGCCTCCTGACTGGTGTTTATTCTAGTTTTCTAATACGGATTTGGGTGCGTGAGCAACCGCTGCCCTCTCACTCTTGTTCTCTTTTTCTAGTGCGTTCCTGGCCAGGCAATTGGGTGGTGACTGTTGGTGCCCCTCTTCCCCCACTGCATGTTCTGGTGATTACGCACACCTTTTGAAGTTATTGTGTATGTTGCTGTGCTGTGTGAATGTCTTTAACTAGGTGATGGAGCACTAGTGTGTGTGGCGATGCCCTGGTATGCAGGTAACCCCCAGGTATCTGGCTACAACAGATTTTATGGCGTGACCTATTTAATAGTTCGTGCTGCTTTTATAGACTCCAGCAGTTGGCATCAACATCCTCTGGTTAGGATCTTTTTATAAATGTTTTGGATGTGTTGTTATAATAAACTATTCTCAAACTAATTTTAACACTTGTGTCTAATAAAATTGCCCATCCAGAGTCAGAATCCACGTCTCTGCATTCTTATGACCACCTTTTTAGGGGAAATCATGTTGCCTTTTACAGTTCTCAGGTTCACAGGTTCTCCTGGGGATTTTAACTCCAGGTGGCGTTGTCTAACCTTAAGGCCAACCTTATTAACCTGACTCGGTTGCACGATTGTTATTGTTTTTGTGTAAAGCACATTGTGTTGCCCTGTGTATGAAATGTGCTATATAAATAAAGTTTGCCTTGCCTTGTAAGGCAATGTGTTCCAGTCTTTAAAGGAACACTCCAATATTTTGGGCAAAGTACCCTTTTTCCGTTTTCACCTCTGTACATCCCCTAGTTTGATTACTATGGGTAGCATTTCATGTAAACTCAGCATAAAGACTTGAAGTCTACAGGAGTCATTAGCCTTACACCAACTCTGAACCTGTCTTTTTTACACAATGTAATGAAATACACGTCTTGGAATATATATTTTTTTAAATGAGTCATTTTAGGAGAGGTCAGATGGTAGGAATTGGAAGCAATGAACACGTTAAGCGTTTACAGTTCCTACCATCTATAGTTCCTACAATTTAACTAACCTTTTTTCTTTTTAATTCCAAGATATGTATTTCAAATACAAATGATACACTGTAAATAAGTGTAATTGTAAGATATATTTTTTTCAATTTGATCGAGCTAGGCTAATTACTCCTGTACATTTCAAGTCTTTATGCTAAGCTAAAATGAAATGCTACCTATAGCAACTGAACCAGTGGACATACAGAGGTGAAAATGGTATCAAACATCTTGTCTCACTCTGAGTAAGTCTAAAAATGTCTATTTTTAAGTATTCAAAAATAAAACAAACATGCAGATAAATTAACACTCACACACATACAGGATAGTCAGGATAAGCAGATGTACTTTTCTTGCAGTTGACTCTCTGATAGGAAGTTGAATTTTGACTGCTTCAGTGTGATTTGGTGAAGTCCTGTTTACCAGCTAACTACTCAATAGTGATATTGCCTGTGCAGTGTGTGTCCTTACTGTGATAAAGCAATGTCTTTTGTGCGTGTGTATGTGGAAAGGCCGTGTTTTTGTCTGGCGAGCAACAATAGCAACAGAGCATTGGCCTTCAGTCCCTGTCTGCTCTTCTTTCTGTTGCTGTCCTTGTCTCAGAAAGCAGACTAAGCCTCTCTCAGCTCAGCAACAGACTCCAGCTCCCCAGCGTGTTGCTGTGCAGGCTTCCCGAATAATCTCTCACTACTGTTTCTGTGTGTATGTGCATGCGCGCGTGTCTGTGTGCGTTAGACCTTGAGAGAGAGTTGACATTTTTGCAAAGTGAGGACATCTTGGCCAGTCCTCAGCTGCACTGGAAAAGAATTTTATGTAAAAATCCATTTCATCAGCCCAAACTGGGGCTGCAACAGAGAATCCCCCACAAAATGAGATGCAGCAGAACTGCCCTATTTCCCCAAATGCAATTCTGGGATCAGGTATGGACACTAGTGGGAAATGTTTTCCACAACTAAAGAAATAAAGCACACACATCCAATCAGATGTGGATGGTCAGATAAGGCAGTAACAATCAACAAACGTAGAGTCCACACACTGAATCAAAAATTGCTCCAATCAAATTTAAAGGTAAATTCCAAAACTGTCTCTTCAAGCAGGTACAAGGAGTTTTTCAGTCTCAATGTAATACTGATGCCTCTATATGACCTACATAAGCACCAAGACCTCCAGTGAGAATATTGGCTATTTCTATAGAGTTATTCTGAATGCTTGCCACTGGGTTGGATTCCCCACCAAACCAGGTGAAACGATTTATGTCATGCAGACCGGAACAGCCTATGATTATATTACATGTAGCATTGTAGCATGAGGGAGTACAGAGATACTACTAGGACAAGGGGAGGCAATTAATCTTCATTTGATAACATTAAAAGTAAAATCAAACTTGCTGGCTTCCCAACTCATTCAAAAAAAAAAAAAAAAAAAAAAAAAAATAGCTGCAAACAGCTGTGTTTGCAAAAAAGAAACCATATTAAAAATAAGTTGCATCTTTCTTTCACTCGCTTCCAAAACAAATGCACACACAAGCAAAGATCTTTCCTGCTAACACATTAGTTGTTGTTGTTTTATTAAATTGGATTTTCTTTCTTTTTTTTTTTTTTTTAGTTTTTTATTCATCAAACCAAGCCAAACGAGCAGGCAACCCATTGAACACTCGCACTGGAGCTAATCTCCTGAGCGCTTGCACTGCAGGCTGCACTGGACTGCACAACACAGTTTGAGCTTAGCTGCTACAGCGAAATGGATTATCCCAACGTTGAAGAAAAAAAAAAAAACTAACACTGATTTAGCACTGGTAAACAATGTTTGATTGGGTCTGCATCCTTGTAAAATACTATGCAATCTCTTACAAAGCTGCTCTTGTTTAGTTTTTGTAAAATGGTCTGCATCTACATATAGGTACATAGGAATGTAAATACTTTTAATATTTTAAGTGTATTTACAGTCTAGTACTTATACGTAAGTTGAAAGTCAAAATGGTACTTTAACTTTTACTAGAGTAATTTGTGTTAGAGTATTGATACTTTTTCTTAAGTATAATGCTTGAGTACTTCTTCCCCCATTGCAACTTCGCGTAGTCAGGTGAGTAAAGGACCAAGCACAATGTGATAACAAATGGGTTCGACAACGCCACAATGGGACTTTCACCCAAGGAGTACACTTGTTTAGTTAATCATAGTTTTAGAGAGTACCAGAAAAAGGGGTTTCCACCGACTCAGACAAGCCACAAAAACTCAAGAGACATGGTTTCTAAAAGTAGAAATACAATTTATTTACAGAATAAATAAAATCAAGTTTTATAGGAATTAAAATATCATTATGATGATCCAGACACCCATAAACCTTAAACAATTCATACATGCCCTCTACAAGCTGATACAGGGACACAAGCAAATTGCAATCTGCACCCGACCCAAAATGCTCCATCCCATAGGGCTAGGCAGGGAAGCAGGTAATGTGATGGAGTGCAAACTTGTGCACTTGTGATTTTCCTATGTAGGTTGAAGCTCCAGGTGGTCAGATCAGTCCATACCGGAGAAGATCCACACCTGTAAGTTTTGTTCTATCGAATTTGAATGACAGGGGACAGAAACATGAAGCCAAACTTAACATCATATTATCCTCTGCATAGACTGACATACAGAAGATGCCGCCTGTATACCACCTGAGCCCTGCATGTCCAGAGGTGTTTGGAGCTCTGCAGGAACTACACCAGACTACACCAAAATGAGCATAGGAGCCGAACTGTGACTTTCACAGAGACCTGGGTTCGGAGTTTTGTTACTCTTTAACTGATGAATTATATCATGAGATTATTTATGATATTCTCTCATAGGCTGAAGCCCCAGCTCACCAGACGCCCAAACCACTGGCCACCTCTGTAAGTTATAAACTATTTTTCTTTGACCTTTGTGGGGTTTGAGCAGTCTGGGCTGCATTTGAACTTCTGCAACTGGTCAGAAAGCCACCATTTTATGAGGAGCTGGAACCAGCCTGAGACGGAGGAGTCCACCTGCATGCCGCCCTGCCCTCCTTCGCCTTGCCCTTCTCCTCCACCTCCACCTGGCCAGGTACATGGTTTCTCTTACCTCAATATTGTTTATATTCTGTTTACATTGAGTCAAGGATTTCTCTCTGCTAATGCTACTTCTGTTGTACAGTGGGAAGCAATGACTGCAGAGGCAGCTGTTGCTCCTGAGCTCCCCAACATCCAGTAAGTTCTCCTTCATGGCTTCAGCTCAGTAAAACTGCAAACTGGAAGAAGTGAGACATTTTTCATTCAGTGGATTTGAAGTGACTTCCTGATAACTGAGCTCTTCTCTTACAGCGCACACCAGCAGCACAGAGGCACGATGGACCTTGGTGTCAAAGTGGCTGCTTTAGTAAATAGTCCCATATTATGAATTATTGCATTTCCTTGATTTACCTACGATCAGGGAGAGCACCAACCTTATTAACTCCCTCACAATTGCTGGGAAGATGATTGAGTGGCCTCGTGCAGCTCAACAATAAGGTTAATACTTCAGAAGAAGTTATTACACAACAAAGTTTGATTCTTTACATTCCCAGTAATGCTAAGGCATATCCACATTTGACATCAAAAAGTTGAGGAATTCTGCATGGTTTGTTTCTTGATGATGTGCAAGCAGCTCAGACCTGCTTTGATCAGCTGGTGAATTATATCCAGGAGCCAGAGAACAAGCGGGTGCTGCAGCTGCAGCTGGCAAATGCAGGATTAGATTTCTGGATAAGCTAGTGCTAGGTGCTGACTGAAGAGACAAGCAGAAATTACAATACATTTTTTGTTTGTTTTCATAAAATGTAAAGCATGGATAGTCTGAAGGATGTAATCCAGAGCTAGTGGTTTTGTATTTAATATCATTATGATCATTTCAGATCCACCATGTGAACGTCCTTAATGTTTTATTCAAGTTCATGCTGCAGAGAGTGATGGGAGCTGAGCAAGCCATCGTGGATGCTGTAAGTGACCAAAGATGAATTCCCCTTCCATTCCGTCCTCTTTCCTCTTTGTTCCTCCTGCAGAGTTTTGGATATTTCTTTGAACTGTTGCTGGCCCTCTTGATGAGTGTCTACCCTCAGACAGACCAAGATTGGACAAGAGACAGGGAAAGATACACCCTGTTGATCCAGGTAATGTTTTTCTGCTCCACTCTCATGTCTTGCTGTCCATCTGTGTTTCTCTACCACTGGACCTGTGTCTTTGTTTTGTGCTGTTGTTGTATTTCTGTCTCAGCTGATTCAGTCTGCAGAATCATAGAAAAACCTCCTGAGTTTCATTTCAATGTGTTGTATTTCACTGTTTGTCCTCAGGAGCGTCTGTTAGACCTTCTGGACTCCATCTTCTCCCTAACAGACAAGGTCTATCAGTGGTTGGAGTAGGAGGTTCTTAACAACCTGGAGGCAGAGGTGGAGCTCCTATTGGACTGGCTCAGCTAGAGCACTTCTCCTCCCCAGTCCTCAGCCCAGCTCTTTTCTTTGAGTCATTATAAAAAAAAAAAATGTATTCATCATTCCAGGATGTGCTGTTGGTGCCTTTTAGCATTTCTAGAGAGATAGTGTTGTACATTAATGAGCAAACATTTTATCATCCTTGATCAAAAGACATTTATTCAGTGAATACATCATAGTTTGAGTTTCTCACCTCAATAACATCAAATAACATTACATAAATTCTAGAAATTCTTTGTATTGGGATCTGCTTGCAGGACAGATCACTCCAGTATGTTAAGATTTTGTAATCCACTAGATCCTGTACATATAGAAAAGACAAGAAAAAGAAAAGACGGGGAGAAAGAGAGGTGGCGCTATATCACATATTTACATTTTGGCCCATAATTCCTCAACCATAAGTCACAGCGACAAAATTCGTGTTTTTGTCCATCACTTTCATTTTTCAGAATATGCAAAATCAATTAATATCTATATTTCCACAAGTCTTCATTCAAATGCTTCCAAAATTGACAGACATTGAAAGCTTCTCTGAAACCGCACATTTTGCAGGCTAAAACTACAAACAACTATAAACTACAAACATAAGAGTACATGTCAAAATTTAAGATCAAGCACAACATGAAAAATCCAGTTTTAAAAGCAAAAAAAAGGTCTGAGCCCAAACCAACAAAGCCCCATAAATCAGAAATGCAGTGACAGAAAAAGTCCATTCAAAGCTTACCTTGCAGCTGAGAGTCAACAGGTTCACCACATTTTCAAATTGAAGCTCAAAGACAGTAATCCAAGTAACCCAACAGGATTTTTGTCAAAATAAAATGTCCTCCTCGTTTCCAACAAAAAACGCTTATCTTTGAGAGAGTGAGAATGAAGAGTAAGGGAAGCAGGAGTGGGTTTGTTTATTTATAAACAGAGTTTTGAGCTTTTGGCCAAAAACACTTACTGCAAGTTTAAGTTAGCACAACTGGACACCCAACTAAATTTTGCAAGGAGTGTGTGAATGAACTAGCCCCTTTACATTGTACTTTCTCATATAACCATTTAAAATCTGTTACTTTCATAATGCTTTAGTCCACATCTGATAGAAGATAATTGACAAATTTGTATTACTTTCCGATTTTGGGATATTCTGGTGAAGATGATATAGCCTTTTATAACTGGCTAATTTTACCACCCACCATGGTGTATTTTAGTGTGAGAGGACTGTGAGAATAAGAGCCCAACAAGTTTTAAAAGGTCAGACTTTATTGAAATAAAAGTTGATTGGTGATTATAAACAAGGCAACTTGGAACTCTTTCTCTTCTATTCCAATTGCTTTCCAAAAGCAGGGTGTGACATATTAGGGTGTGACAAACATCAGTACAAGACACATTATCCGTGCTTTGCAGAATACCATATTCAGATTTGGCTCCACCTCTAGCTGCTAGCATGATAAGCTACGGCAAATTAAGCTTTGACACGGACGAAACCTAGACTTAATATGAGGTTACAGCCAAGCCAAAGAAAAGGAAACTCAGTGTTACTAGTTGACATATTTTGCATTTGGTTTTATGTTATAGCAACATTAAAATGTTTGATAATCAACCAAAAAATCTGTATTTACCAAGCTGAAATATTAAAAAAAATATTTTTGAATTTGCCATGAGGGGAACAACGGAAACAGAATCAGTGCATGGCCATGCAAGGCTGCAACTAAGCTGATGCTGCAGAATATGTAAAACTCATCCTTTCCTGCACACCAGAAGATTTTTCCTGGAAAAGACCTACCCAACATCAGCAGCACAAAGCTTTCATGAAGTGGCTCTAAGTTGAACCACTACTATGTAATACCTGTCAGTGATAGACCATATAAAGTAGACATTCATTTATATGTAAATTTTGCAGATTATTGTTTTAATCAATTTTGTCATCCTTTTTTAACAAACCAATTGGTGCAGGCTGTGTTCCATTTATTGCTAATAAACATAAGGTTAATTAATTTTATCCATGGATAATGACTGTACAAGTTCATAACTGACTGTGCCAGAAACACTCATGCAAACAGAGGTATGGTCATTGTATTGTAAAATTAGAAAGACAGATATTTGTCTAATGACATTAATTAACATTCCCCTCCATTTAAGTGGACCGAAGCCTTTCCACTGAGCCAGCATGAACAGTAACAGGGCTCTGGCTCTGTTAGAACTGTCATGGTTCTGTTCTTTGGACTTTTCTTTGTGTTCAGGACTCTTTAGGTTATGGACTTGTGTTTTGGGGTTTTAGTTTTGTTTCTGGACTCTTGTGTTTCTTGTTTTGGTTTTCTGTCTTGCTCTGTTTGGTCCTCCTGTTTCCCTGTAGCTCTTCCCAGCCTGTGTTGCAGCGAAGAGAGCGGGAGATTCGGAAGTGGCACAGCAGGAAGCAGTCCGAGGAGGCCACTATCCACACTAGCATTTTCAAAATATTTTCGAAAAGTTGGCCGTCCACACTAAAACGGTGAAAACGCTTAAATTTATTGAATACACATATGCGCAGTAGCCTAAATATGAGGAAGCTATGCCACAAATTTATGTTTATAAGTGATGACAACAACACTTCTCCATCTACAACACAGGAGTCGGACAGGATCGGGTTTTTCATAAATGTATCGAAATGTGGCACCATAATTTAATTCCTATCACAATAATTTCACCTTGATCGGAAAAAAATGCGGTTATGATTGCTATGATCATTGTAGTGCTTTCTACCATATCATGCATCATCATGCTGACAAACACACACACACACACACACACACACCTGGAATTCTCCGTTTTCACCGTTTTCGCTGTCCACACTACAACGCTGAACCCGGTGGTTTCAGATTTATCCACTTGGCCTTTTAAAAATACATATTCAGGGTCTATTGAGGGTAAATAATTTAACATTTTTACAGTGACATGGATGCAGCAAATGCATGTAGCATCAGATACAGTCAAGTTAAAATTTTCACTGATGAGGAAAATTAACTGACCAAGATTGTTTGCCTCCTGTTTCAGTTATTTAGTACAGCAGAAGTGCAAACTCGTGGGTTAAAATTGTTGTGTGGTTAGATGTAAATGTCTGAACACTAGAGTTTGTAATTCTCAACCCGAAACCTCCCAGGCTCGACCCGATTACGTCGGTTCAGACTCATTATTTAATTATCCAGCAGATTTTAGAGAGTCGGGGTCTGACATTCATCTCCCAGCTCCACCTCGTCTCATGGATCCTGCAAACTTTCAGGCAGTCCAGGATGATTAGCTGCCTGGCCACCTCACCACTGGCATCCTGAATACTTATGTGGCTTCTCTTTGCCTCCATGGACAGCGTATTCAACTGCTTCACCACTGGCATACCAGCTCTGCCTCCGCCATAGGTAGCTCAAAAGGACTCCAGCTCCATCACCTTTCAAGTACTCTCTGCAGACAGGCTGTCCAATAACTTAAGCATCCAGGCTCCTGTTGATGTTGAAGGAGCCCAGGGCAACTTGCTGTCCAGAAAGCCAACCGTTTCATTTGATTTGGTAGAGAATGATATTCTGTATAGTACCTCATGTGGCTACCTGGGAAAGGTCTTCCTGGGAAAGGGCAGCTTCAGAAAAGTGTCCCTGTGTGTTAACAGGAGACAGTGGCTGTTAAGGTCCTTATAAAGGGAACCGATTCTGTCCAAGAGGCACAAAGAGTGGGTGCCATGCTGGAAACAGTCTGCTGCCTTGATCAAGACCAGTGTAACCTGGTGCGGTGGTACAAAGGTTTCATGCACCAAGGTCATGCTTGCCTCGCCTTTGAAATGCTCAAGAAGAGCATTTATGACTTAATGGTTGAGAGACAGCACCAGCCACTGTCTCTGAGCGAAATAAGGCCAATCGTGGAGCAGCTGGCTGTAGCATTCAAGGCTCTGAAAAGCATTGGCATAATACACACAGACCTGAAACCAGACAATATCATGCTTGTTAATCACGCAGAACAGCCTTTCAGAGTCAAATTGATTGACTTTGGCTTGGCCACACATGCAACAAATGTTAGGGTTGGCGATATTTCAGGCCACTGCGTTCAGGTCTCCAGAGATCCACTTGGGCCTGCCAAACTCGGAGGCCATTGATATGTGGGCTCTTGGGTGTGTCATGGCATACTTGATCTTGGGTTATCGTGTGTATTTCCCACGAAATAAATATGATGCAATGAGATTCATCATAGCCACGTGCGGGCAGCCCGGGGACCATTTGCTGGATGCTGGTGTCTTTGCTGGTGTCTATGCCAGCCATTATTTTACAAGGGACACAGATTCCTTCCCGCCCACCTGGAGGCTGAAGACACCTGAGGAGTTTGAGACTGAAACTGGAATCGTGTCCTGTGATACTAATATCAGTTTCAGCTCAACTGATGAGCAAGTGAAGAACTCCACGGAGACAGCAGAGGACATTGAGCAGGAAGACATGCAGGCTTTCCTAGATCTGCTCCTAGAGATGCTCAACCTTGAGGCTGAAGACCGTATCACAGCTAGTGAGGCTCTGGAGCATCCTTTCGTTACAATGAGCCACTTGGTGTACTTAAGTGATGACAGTGCTTATTTGAAGGACTCTTTCCTGGCCATGCGTGTCTGCACACGCACTACAATTGCCAGTGATACCGTCCAAGAGCCAAAGTATGCACATGAAGACCAAACTTCAGCCACTGGTGAGGCTGTTCAAGGATTTTCAGCCACTGCTCTGCCTCATTGCGTTGCTCCAGCTGCCACTGTTCCGGTTGACACAGCTTCTACTACTACTGTCCCAGACGGCTGGGTTTCTGATACTGCTGTTGGAGTTCACAAGACTGCCTTTATGTATTTCCCTTTGGACACGGATTCTGACACCGCTGTTTCAGCTGACATAGCATCCATTATCCCTGTCCTGATTGACAGGGCCTCTACTGTCCCAGTAGAGACGGGTTCTGGTGCAACTATCATGGACGACATGACATATGTTGCCACAGCCACAGCTAAA